>CAWZZZ010000232.1:0-25722 GCA_963966595.1 Physocephala rufipes
TGGAGGGATGTTGTAGGTCAAAATCATTGTTCAATCGCTGAGCATAGTTTTAGGCTTAAATATTTAAAAGCACAAGCTCATGACACGGAAATGCGAAATTAACGCTACGAAGATGACACACTTTAATTAAAAGAAATTAAAGTGGCACAAGAATTCAAACAAGGTTTTTTGTGATAACCCGGAAAAACTATGCGGAAATATTCACATTGCGAGAATTCAAATTTGTGATAGCTTCATCTTTGTGGCGAAACGGGGTCATGAAGTATTTTGTGTACGTCTCAGCGAAACAAGCTCGAGCAATGGTTTTGACCAACGTTAAAAAGTATATATAAGTGATGATCAGATTGGATGATCAGAGTTAAGCAGTGATCAGAAGTCCATAGAAAACACTCGCCAGTGCAGAACAGGCGAGACATTCTGTAAATAATAGTAGTGATATTATAAATAAATTTAGCAATAAAAGTCAGAAAATAAAAACGAAGGACAACTGGATTTTCTTTTATATATTTGGTGCGAACAGGCCAGGACATATTTTAAAAGGAGGACCACAACATAAGTGGCGCAGCCGGTAGCTCTTTATAGATCCAACGGCTCGGCACTCGTTATCAACAACACCATCCTTTTTATACAACATTTGGAATATCTACTTAACTAAATCCTTTTATATACAACATAATTGGCATACAACATAATTGGCATACAACAACTTTATTAATTCATCTATACCAAGCAATTCTCTGCTTAGATTTAGAAACTATAAAGTTAGAAGTAAAATGGCATCAGCCAATCTTACTTATATATACATCAATACGGACGTATAATTTCAATTATAGATCGCTCATAGAGCAAATTATCTTGTATCGCCATTTCGTTGTCACTCGAATCTCATACAATCATCATTTAATATAGTGAATTTATTATCACTATTTATAAGAATATTTATATATACGACTATATATAATATTGCCCATTCGTAATCAATCGTATATCTTATTATATTGGATAACATTCCATTTGCAAATCATATCAAAATCATTAGTACCTTCTTCAAATAAAGGCTTTTGAAATCATGACTTCTTCTATCATGATTTTGTGCTTATTGTTGGTTGATTAACAACATTATTAGTAACATATTGCTATGCAAGACCAATCGAATATTCATACCTTGAATATTCAACATCGTTTTCCAATCATCTTTTTCATTCATTTACCATGCTCTGTTCCCTTATAAAGGTTTTTAAACCAGCACCCGGGGAAAGATGTTTTGTTCGAAGTTTATTCAAACAAAATTTAATATAGTAAATTATTGTCACTGTTTATATGCATATTTATATATACGACAATATATATAACATTGTACATGCACCTCCAATCGCATTTTATTATATTGATATTGAAAATAATCAATTTTCAACATATATCAATCATTATAACTTCGCATGAAGCTTTTTGAAATCATGACTTTTAATCATAATTTTATGCTTATTGGTGTTCATTAATATCATTGGTAACATTGCTTTGCAACACCAATTGAATATTCGTACTTTGAGTATTCTTCATTTCCCATCCATCTTCTTCATTCATTCACCACCCTATGTTCTCTTATAAAGGTTGTGACAAATGCACGCAACGAAAACCTTTTTTGGTCAAATTTATTCCAAATTTGATACAAACACTATTTAATATAGTGAATTAATATTCACTATTTATATATACGACAATATTTAACATCGTACATGCACCTCCAATCGAATTTTATTATATTGAAAACGTTCAATTTGCAATTTATATCAATCATTATACCTTCACATGAAGATATTTGAAATCATGACTTTTGTCATAATTTTATGCTTATTGGTGTTCATTAATATCATTGGTAACATTGGTAACATTGCTTTGCAACCCCAATCGAATATTCGTACTTTGAATATTCTTCATTTTCCAACCATCTTTCGCATTCATATATTTACCATGCGCTCTATTCCCTTATACAAACATTATTTAATATAGTGAATTATTATTCACTATTTATATCTATATTTATATATACGACAATATTTAACATCGTACATGCACCTCCAATCGAATTTTATTATATTGAAAACGTTCAATTTGCAACTTATATCAATCATTATACCTTCACATGAAGATATTTGAAATCATGACCTTTGTCATAATTTTATGCTTATTGGTGTTCATTAATATCATTGGTAACATTTCTTTGCAACACCAATCGAATATTCGTACTTTGAATATTCTTCATTTTCCAACCATCTTTCGCATTCATATATTTACCATGCGCTCTATTCCCTTATACAAACATTATTTAATATAGTGAATTATTATTCACTATTTATATCTATATTTATATATACGACAATATTTAACATCGTACATGCACCTCCAATCGAATTTTATTATATTGAAAACGTTCAATTTGCAACTTATATCAATCATTATACCTTCACATGAAGATATTTGAAATCATGACCTTTGTCATAATTTTATGCTTATTGGTGTTCATTAATATCATTGGTAACATTTCTTTGCAACACCAATCGAATATTCGTACTTTGAATATTCTTCATTTTCCAACTATCTTTCGCATTCATATTTACCATGCGCTCTATTCCCTTATACAAGCATTATTAAATATAGTGAATTATTATTCACTATTTATATCTATATTTATATATACGACAATATTTAACATCGTACATGCACCTCCAATCGAATTTTATTATATTGAAAACGTTCAATTTGCAACTTATATCAATCATTATACCTTCACATGAAGGTATTTGAAATCATGACTGTCATAATTTTATGCTTATTGGTGTTCATTAATATCATTGGTAACATTTCTTTGCAACACCAATCGAATATTCGTACTTTGAATATTCTTCACTTCGCACCCAATTTTTCATTTAAACAACATGCTCTATTCTCTTATATAGGTTGTGACAAATACACGCCGCAAAAACCTTATGGGTCAAATTTAAACTGACACGCCGCAAAAACTTATAGTCAAAATGTATAAAAAAATGATAGAATAATTCTACATATAATTTAAAAAAACAAATCAACAATGAAACAAGATAACAAAGATCGATAATGAAATCGATCTATCTAGGCATCATCTTATTTCATCATAATTGTTTATTTAAATCATACGTAGAAAAATCCTATCATTTCTCTTCTACATACTATGAACGCAATAACAATTATAACTATATATTGCTTGCGTATATACTAGGATATCTCTTTGTTGAATATGAAACGATCAATTTCAAGAAATCAATCGAATCAGACAATTCATCATATGTTGTCAATTTATTAAAATTCAAAGATATTTTGAATTTAATATTATAAATGTAAATATGTACATTCAAGTAATATATACATTATATTATATGAACGCAATAGCAATTATAACCATTATTTTGCTTGCGTATATGTTAAGATATTTCTTTGTTGAATATGAAACGATCAATTTAATGAAATCAATCGAATCTGAAAATTCATCATATGTTGTCAATTTATTAAAATTCAAAGATATTTTGAATTTCATATTATAAATGTAAAATATATACATATATGTAATATATACATTATATTGTATTATATGAACGCAATAGCAATTATAACCATATTGCTTGCGTGTATATATATTAAGATATTTCTTTGTTGAACATGAAACGATCAATTTCAAGAAATCAATCGAATCAGACAATTCATCATATGTTGTCAATTTATTAAAATTTAAAGATATTTTGAATTTAATATTATAAATGTAAATATGTACATTCAAGTAATATATACTTTCATATATTAATATGAATCATATATAATATGTACATTCAAGTAATATATTATAAATGTAAATATGTATATTCAAGTAATATATTATATTATATGAACGCAATAGCAATTATAACCATTATTTTGCTTGCGTATATGTTAAGATATTTCTTTGTTGAATATGAAACGATCAATTTAATGAAATCAATCGAATCTGAAAATTCATCATATGTTGTCAATTTATTAAAATTCAAAGATATTTTGAATTTCATATTATAAATGTAATATATATACATATATGTAATATATACATTATATTGTATTATATGAACGCAATAGCAATTATAACCATATTGCTTGCGTGTATATATATTAAGATATTTCTTTGTTGAACATGAAACGATCAATTTCAAGAAATCAATCGAATCAGAAAATTCAACTTATATACGATGATTCATATTAAAACGAATCATCAAGCAAAGGATGAGCTTCAGTGGATCGCAGTGTGGCAGCTGCTCTACCACTCACAACACCTTGCCCGTTACAAAAGTCGTTTACAATTGATTCTAGGCATTGTCATTGTATTAAATAATGTTTTAATATGTAACTAGCGCGGCACCCAGGTGATAATTAATCCTCCCGGATTTGCTATGTTACAAATAACATTGGCATCATATATTCATTATCGTTTATAAATAAATATAAACTTTAAATGATTTAGAAGCCATACAATGCAATTGCCCCATTTTTATCATTGCAGTCCAGCACGGATACGACCTTAGAGGCGTTCAGGCATAATCCAACGGACGTAGCGTCATACCACTGTTCGCTCGAACAAGTATTGTGCCATTGGTCCGTACCTGCGGTTCCTCTCGTACTACGCAGGAATGCTGTCGCAACAAATTTGTCATTAGTAGGATAAAACTTGTGAAGAAATTATTTTCTTCATATGTATTATTTTTAATGTAAAAAAATGCCCGACGCATTATAAAATAAATATATTTTCTTTAAAAAAAAACACGAGTTCAATAATTGCAGCGAACCGCACTAACGTCTAAGGAATACTGACGTTAGGATGATCTAATATTTTCTTTCTTTCTCTCATTATGAGCTTTTCACCACTATTAAAGCAATAACAAATTGATCTGCAATCTACGGGAGAGAGCATCAAACATTTGAGTAAAAAAATTGAAAACAAAAGAAATAGTTCGAAAACAAGTAAGATTGCCGTTTCAGGATAACAACAAAGCAACGTAGTCATTTCATCCCGAAAATAGCAACAACTCTACATATAAGAATAAACTAAAATGCCAGTAGGAAAAATGTCATCAACAAAAAAATTGGCAGTAAATATCAAATAAAACATAGGAAATTAAATTATAAAAAGAACATAAAAGGAACAGTAACGCCTAATAATAAAAATCATAAATAAATTCAGACTTCTATATCAAACAAAAAAAAAACACCATCAACCACATAACTCACAATTCAATTTTTTTTATAATAATAAAAAAAAACTACCAGAATTGACATAACGGGCCCGAAATAAAATAAGATCAAAGTCCAGAAAAGGGGCAACAACAACAAGTTGAAGAAAGTTGTTTTTCTGCGACTATAAATAGAATCGCAAAATTACACTTGGGCTTCTTCTTTTGGAGTATCCAAGTGGTGAGTTCATTAGTACCCATTTTTTTAATATATCCTCGTAGCGGCCAACAGCTTTTCAGCGAAGGCCTAGATCCTTTTTATTTTTTTAATATATCCCCGTAGCGGCCAACAGCTTTCCAGCGAAGGCCTAGATCCTTTTTATTTTTTTTAATATATCCTCGTAGCGGCCAACAGCTTTTCAGCGAAGGCCTAGATCCTTTTTATTTTTTTAATATATCCTCGTAGCGGCCAACAGCTTTTCAGCGAAGGCCTAGATCCTTTTTATTTTTTTTAATATATCCTCGTAGCGGCCCACAGCTTTTCAGCGAAGGCCTAGATCCTTTTTTTTATTTTTTTATATATATCCTCGTAGCGGCCAACAGCTTTTTAGCGAAGGCCTAGGTCCTTTTTATACACATCCTCGTAGTGGCCAACAGCTTCTTAGCGAAGGCCTATATCCAAGTGTAAATCCTTAGTCCTCACCGTAGTGGACAGTTTTTTTTAACACAGGACAAAACATAAATCCAGGGATCGAGAATTATTAAAAATAAAAAAAATGTAAAATGAATTTGCTAATGAATAGGTAGAAATTCATGGAAAAAAATAATTGTATACCTAAGAGCATGAGTATATCCATAAGTTAATCTTGTAAATATAATTATAAAAAAAATAAGAATAAAATATAATCTCATGAAAAAATTGCGTTTTCTTTTGTTGGAGTTTCCAATTTTCATGTGAAAAATTAAAGTGAATCCTGGCTAGACTGGGTATACCCCGGATAAGTTCGTTACAAATGGCGCCCGAGCAGGGACAAAAATTAATAAAATAAAACCAACAGTGTCAACGAAAAATTTAAAAAAAAGAAACATAAAAAAATAAACTATTAAAAAGTGTTAATAATAATAATAATAATAAATAAGTAAATTAGCTCGCGGGAGAAGAAATCAAAACAAATACATATATACAATAAGAAATACTAAAAAAATAAAAACCTGAATTGAAACATAATAGTGCAAACGAGTGAACTAAAAAAATGCAACGCAGTGCGGTAAAAAAAATAAATGATAGAAGTAATTGGAATAATTAAAAAAAATAATAAAATGTAATATAAAAATAAAATATATATATAATATAAAAATATAAAAAAAAATTAATTAAATATAAAATTTCAATCACGGTTTCTTTTAAAAAAAAAAGTTTTTTCGCGATATTTTTTGAACAGACTTCTATAGTCTGGAGACTATAAATAACGCGATAATTAAAAAGAAAAACAGCGAGAAAGACAAAAGGAACTAATTTTAAACGCGGTTTAATGAATCCAAGTGGCTAAGTCTGGGGGAAAAAAATATATATTTCAGCTGGGAATAAAAATTATAAGTGAAACAAAATACGTAATATAAAATGGGAAAACGGTGGATATATAATTTAACAAAAGAAAAACTTCAAGAAATTGCGCGGGAATTCGGTATAGAGCCCACTGGTACCGTCGACGAATTACGCAAGTTACTTTCCGGGTTTATAGATTCATCTGACCTATCGGAGGTCGTGATGATCCGGCTGCGCGAGTTAGAAGAAGAGTGGAGTCGAAGTGTTTCACCCAGTGCTAAACTCCTAACATCGTCAACCTCACAAGGAGCCGTTGCTAAAATGCCCGAGCAGCAGAAGCCCATTGAATATCGAAGTACGAAACCGAGTGAATCAAGTTCCGCGACTACAGGTGGCAACAGAGCAGCAGATTGGGAGCGAGAACACATTCGTGAGAACATCCGTTATCCAGAAGTAATGGACAAGGTGCGCAAGTGGTCCTGCAGGTATGATGGGGGGAAAATCCCATAGAATTTATTGAGAGGGTTGAAGAGCTTACAGAAGCATATGAATTACCTAAGCATATGCTACCACGGACTATGCCAGAACTTCTCAAGGAAAGAGCCCTTACTTGGTATAGAAACAACAATCGTGGTTGGTCAACATGGGAGTCTTTCAAGGCAGATTTTCTAAAATTCTTCCTGCCAGTCAGATATTTCGAGGAGCTGGAAGACAATATCAGAAAACGAGTTCAAGGACCACTACCACGAAGCAAGCGCGGAAATACGATGATGCTAATTTTCTTTGACAAGTTTTCAAAATGGACGGAGATAGTACCCCTCAGACAAGCAACCGCCACCGCAGTGAAAAAGGCGTTTCGGGAAAGAATTCTGGCCACATATGGAGTTCCAAAAGTTCTCGTTACCGACAATGGCGTCCAGTTCAACTGTAGACCACTACAACGTTTTCTAGCAGACTTGGGAATACGACAACAATTCACCGCCCCCTATACTCCGCAAGAAAATCCAACAGAGAGAGCGAACCGCAATATCAAGAGAATCATAGCGCAAATAGCAGACAACAAACAAACCCAGTGGGATGAATTTCTTCCGGAAATATCTCTAGCTCTCAACACGATGACATCAGAGACGACAGGTTTCAGTCCAGCTTTTCTCACACAGGGACGAGAACCCCGACTTCCGGCATCGCTCTTCGATGAAGTCACTCTAGGAACTGGGTTACCACCACAAAGTCCCGAGTATAAAAGTCAACGTTTGCAAGAGATTTTTCAAATAGTACGAAGAAACCTAGAACGAGCATCTAAGGACCAGTCGCGACATTATAACCTTCGGCGCAGGGAGTGGAAACCAGCAATAGGGACATGGGTATTACTAAAGACCCATCCACTTTCCAAAGCAGTGGATAAATTTAGTGCCAAGCTGGCACCAAAATACGACGGACCATGGCAGATTAAGAAGTATACATCACCAGTGATCATAGAGCTTTACAATCCAGAGACAGCAAAGACTCGTACAGCACACATCAGCGATCTCAAGAATTACCATAGACCGACTTGTTCACCAAATCAGACTGGCAACGACAGATTTGACTGAACCCACTATGTAGTTCTTAGTATATGTTGTAGAACGTGTTGTCCAATTCAGTAGTAGTGATAAAGTCACTAATCATATATCCACTTGTAGATCTAGAACAACAACACACAACACAACAACAACCAATTAAACAACCAACCGCAACAACCCAGCTACAACACAAAATTGAAACAATGTCGTGTGAAGTAAACAGCAACAACAATGACGTCATCACAATCGACGAGCCTGATACCCAAAAGGCTACGTTCCTCGTAAGGAGGATCACGAAGATTGGTGGAGCTAATACTAAAGGGTCGGTGTTGCCCTCGTCCAGTGGGGCGTCCGGTGGCACCGACGAAGAGAAGCCGCTCGTCCAATCTCCATTGGGGCGAGGCGGCGTTTGTATTTACATGGCCGATTATCGCCGACTTGCGCCAGGCCGCTTTTTAAATGATTCCATCATCGAGTTCTGGCTGAAGTACGTTCAGGCCTGCAAACTACCCGAAGAGCGGAGGAGAAAGGTGTGGGTGTTCAGCACCTTCCTCTACGAAAGGCTCGCCATGAGAAAAAACTCAACACCAAAAGAGCGCCACGACCGAGTACGTCGTTGGACCAAGGGCGTGGAATTTTTTAAATTTGACCACCTTTTATTTCCGATAAATTTGCACCAACATTGGTTTCTTCTGGTAGTGTGTTTTCCCGGTCTAAATGGGTGGAAAATGATGGAAGTCCGAAAACCCGATGGAACATATGGCGTGAAGGTACCATGCATCCTACAACTTGATTCCCTCAGCCCCGAGCCGCGTGTAGAAGTGGCAAAGATAATTCGGGAATATCTGGCCGAGGAATTCAAATGTCGTCCACCCATGCCAGAAAATACGGAGTACAGTTTCTGCCAACCACTGACGGGTCTTTTCGATGAACACGAACACCCCTTGCTATTGCCCGAAATCCCACGCCAAACGAATGGTAGAGATTGTGGCGTATACTTGTTAGAGTATGCGGAGCGAGTTATGATGGAACCATTTCTGGATTACCGTCCGGAACACCTTCAACTGAACGACTGGTTTCGGACGGAAGCGATTCCCGACAAGCGGACGACAATCGCGGGTATCATTAGAAGCCTAGCAAAAACTATGAACGAGCCCAATGAAGATGTTTTGAAAAAGAACAAACAGGTCACAGTAACACAGAATCCTCACCCAAGCCCAAATAGTGAAAGCGTCGTCAAGCCAACAGGAAGTCACTACGATCCTTTAACAGGTACATATTATGACGACTTGTGTGAGGAAGTACACCGCCATGGCCTAGTGAACCAAGGTCCACCCGAAAGCATCCGGCGAAAGGCAGAGACGAACGAGTCCAAACCAGATGGCCAAGCGGTACACTTCGAATCGTTGGAAGAGCTAGAAGGTCCAGCAGGTGAGGTAATAGCGGAACAGGTGCGAGGCACAATAAGAGGGAGAATGCAAATCCTGACCGACCCGAAGAGAAAGAGGAAGAGGATGCAATTTTGGTCAGACGATCACAGGGTCATTCTCACGGGAGGGAGAATTTCTATTTTTCCGCCCTCGGCAAGAAAGGGGAAAATGTGAAGAAATTATTTTCTTCACATGTATTATTTTTAATGTAAAAAAATGCCCGACGCATTATAAAATATATATATTTTCTTTAAAAAAAAACACGAGTTCAATAATTGCAGCGAACCGCACTAACGTCTAAGGAATACTGACGTTAGGATGATCTAATATTTTCTTTCTTTCTCTCATTATGAGCTTTTCACCACTATTAAAGCAATAACAAATTGATCTGCAATCTACGGGAGAGAGCATCAAACATTTGAGTAAAAAAATTGAAAACAAAAGAAATAGTTCGAAAACAAGTAAGATTGCCGTTTCAGGATAACAACAAAGCAACGTAGTCATTTCATCCCGAAAATAGCAACAACTCTACATGTAAGAATAAACTAAAATGCCAGTAGGAAAAATGTCATCAACAAAAAAATTGGCAGTAAATATCAAATAAAACATAGGAAATTAAATTATAAAAAGAACATAAAAGGAACAGTAACGCCTAATAATAAAAATCATAAATAAATTCAGACTTCTATATCAAACAAAAAAAACACCATCAACCACATAACTCACAATTCAATTTTTTTTATAATAATAAAAAAAACTACCAGAATTGACATAACGGGCCCGAAATAAAATAAGATCAAAGTCCAGAAAAGGGGCAACAACAACAAGTTGAAGAAAGTTGTTTTTCTGCGACTATAAATAGAATCGCAAAATTACACTTGGGCTTCTTCTTTTGGAGTATCCAAGTGGTGAGTTCATTAGTACCCATTTTTTTAATATATCCTCGTAGCGGCC
This sequence comes from Physocephala rufipes, assembly GCA_963966595.1. NCBI lineage: Eukaryota > Metazoa > Arthropoda > Insecta > Diptera > Conopidae > Physocephala > Physocephala rufipes. Next base: position 10,721 of record CAWZZZ010000232.1, read on the forward strand.
AACAGCTTTTCAGCGAAGGCCTAGATCCTTTTTATTTTTTTAATATATCCCCGTAGCGGCCAACAGCTTTCCAGCGAAGGCCTAGATCCTTTTTATTTTTTTTAATATATCCTCGTAGCGGCCAACAGCTTTTCAGCGAAGGCCTAGATCCTTTTTATTTTTTTAATATACCCTCGTAGCGGCCAACAGCTTTTCAGCGAAGGCCTAGATCCTTTTTATTTTTTTTTAATATATCCTCGTAGCGGCCAACAGCTTTTCAGCGAAGGCCTAGATCCTTTTTTTTTATTTTTTTATATATATCCTCGTAGCGGCCAACAGCTTTTTAGCGAAGGCCTAGATCCTTTTTATACACATCCTCGTAGTGGCCAACAGCCTCTTAGCGAAGGCCTATATCCAAGTGTAAATCCTTAGTACTCACCGTAGTGGACAGTTTTTTTTAACACAGGACAAAACATAAATCCAGGGATCGAGAATTATTAAAAATAAAAAAAATGTAAAATGAATTTGCTAATGAATAGGTAGAAATTCATGGAAAAAAATAATTGTATACCTAGTAGCATGAGTATATCCATAAGTTAATCTTGTAAATATAATTATAAAAAAAAATAAGAATAAAATATAATCTCATGAAAAAATTGCGTTTTCTTTTGTTGGAGTTTCCAATTTTCATGTGAAAAATTAAAGTGAATCCTGGCTAGACTGGGTATACCCCGGATAAGTTCGTTACAAACTAACCTGTCTCACGACGGTCTAAACCCAGCTCACGTTCCCTTGCATGGGTGAACAATCCAACGCTTGGTGAATTTTGCTTCACAATGATAGGAAGAGCCGACATCGAAGGATCAAAAAGCGACGTCGCTATGAACGCTTGGCCGCCACAAGCCAGTTATCCCTATGGTAACTTTTCTGACACCTCTTGTTAAAAACTCTTTAAACCAAAAGGATCGATAGGCCGAGCTTTAGCTGTCTCTGTGTGTACTGAACACCGAGATCAAGTCAGCATTTGCCCTTTTGCTCTATGTGTGGTTTCTGTCCGCACTGAGCTGGCCTTGGGACACCTCCGTTATTATTTGAGAGATGTACCGCCCCAGTCAAACTCCCCACCTGGCAATGTCCTTGAATTGGATCATACCTGAGTGCTGGAGTTATACCAAACCTCAATTATAATTATAACATCGATAAGATGATATATTTTATTAAAATCTGTTTGCAATTATATAACAAACTCTTGATATTTTGATCAAGAAACTTGCATCAAGACCAAATACCATAGGATATATAAATATATCCGTATAATGGCTAGGAAATGATACATGCTCCATTTAATCAAGTAAGTAAGGAAACAATAAGAGTAGTGGTATTTCATTGGCGATATATGAATAAATTCATAAATCTCCCACTTATGCTACACCTCTTATGTCTCCTTACACTGCCAGACTAGAGTCAAGCTCAAAAGGGTCTTCTTTCCCCGCTAATTATTCCAAGCCCGTTCCCTTGGCTGTGGTTTCGCTAGATAGTAGATAGGGACAGATTCCGCTATATTGTTTTACGTGACCCCCTGCCGTGTAGGCTTAATGTCACGGTGGGCCATCCCACATGGGGTAGATACAAGCGTGACCAGCGCCCTTCGGATGACACGAAGTGCCATCACCAGTACCAGATTTAAAGCCATGCGTAAGGGCATGAACTTACTCCTTGGTTTGGGGTCGAGGCCTATCTAACACCTCTTGAGTTGTAAATACAACCCTATGTCTCCCGCGAATTTGGGAACAACCACAACCACCACGATGCTCCCACTAGGGGGCCTACCTCACTAGACAGGAGTTGACCGGATAGCATGAGAGCTATTCCAGCCAATGGGCAAGCTGTCTCCCGTGGTACCAGAATATAGCTTCCGGTGGAGCTTCGCAACCGTGCAGGTCACTTCCAGTTGAGCCCCTTACGACTCGGGACTGGCGCCCTATTACCTACCCATATCCCAACTGTCGCCTCCTCAAGAACACTTCCCTGGCATAACTCCTAAAGGTATTAAAGCTGGACGTAGTGGCCAATACTCCACTCACGTCATAATCTCCATTCCTATACACTATCGACATATCCTCTAAATTCCTAAGATCCGTATACAAAGGACACACACATAGAACATGCACCCAATCTTCACTCTCACTACCACACCGACAACCCCCTCCTTCACTAAGGCCTCTTTTATGCAAAAATGCATTTAAAGAGCCGTGCCCCGTGAGGAGAAAGCAAGATCGGAGGTCTAAACCTAAGTCTACCCCTCTCATAAGCCAGACATCTTTGATGTAGGCATAAGTGACCCTTCCGCTAGCGCATGCATCCCATCTAGATTGCCATCTAGACGTGAGACACTCACGCAGAAAGGCCCTACGCTCACATTTGGTCAATTGCTCAATTGAGCCACCAAAACCCCAGTCATGTTGTAGCAACTCTATTCCTTTCTTTACCTTGAAAGCTACACCCCTTTGTATAACTTCCAAGTCAAGGGGTGGCACTCCAAGCAATACCTGTAAGGCATCCGTAGATACCGTGCGGCACACCGGAAGGCACCCCAACAGCGCTACTCTTTGGCAGCTCAATATTTTTCTACGGCCTACAACAGTCATGACAGCCTCGTACCATACAGATGCCCCAAATGTTACACAAGCAACAAGTAGGCCATCATAGATAGCACGAACCGCACCCCTGCTAAGACCCCAGTCTGACCGAAGCACACGTCTGACTTGCCCAACAACTTTCTCCATCTTACCCCTTAAGCTATCTAAGTGCGGCAAAAATTTCATCCGCTCCCCCATTATTATACCTAGATACCTAACCTCTTTCACGTATTTGACAACCATATTATTCAGACGGATCGTTGGAGGACGACTGGCCGCCAGGCTGCCCTTAAGTAACATGGCCACAGTCTTCTCCATGGACACACTGACACCCACGTTCAAACTCCACTCATTCACTAACCCGAGCACACTGCATGACAATGTCTCTAGATTAGCACGAGACTGCCCTTCCACTAGCAGAAGCAAGTCATCTGCATATGCAACGCATTTGCAGTGATCACTCAGCCGGTTGAGCAAGGTGTCCATCATTATGTTCCATATGAATGGACCACATATGGAGCCTTGTGGGCAGCCTCGCTCAACTATTACACACACAGTATCTACGCTACTAGCCACTAACGCCTTCCGATTGGCAAAGTAGCTATTCCAAATCCCTAAATCACGACATCCTATTTCCTGAAGCCTAAGTATCACTCTATTCCAATGCAAATGGTCGAAAGCTCCTTTAAAATCGATGAATATCCCTAACACATATTTCGCCCTAGACTCGCTAACGCTACTTCTTGTGAATTGCCAAGCATCCTCTACGCCCTTTCCTTTTTTAAAACCGAACTGGTATGGTGACGGGGCCACCGTCATGTCTTCCTGAAGCCTTTCCACCATTACTCTTTCCAGTACTTTGCCAAGCACTGGTAAGAGGCTGATTCCCCTATAAGACCGCGGGTTATTCCGTGGCTTATCGGGAGACTTCAGTAACGGCATAACCCTTGCCACTTTCCAGTATGAGGGAAAATATCCAACCGACACACATTTCCGATACAAGGAGTTCAGGTATTCCGGCACGACTTTCCGGATGGTTTTGACCATCTCTCCAGTCATTCCGTCAACACCAGGTGATCTTCTCGATCGAAGCAGCGTAACTCCGTTTTCCACCTCCCTCCTAGCTAGTGGCGGTGAAGCAGGATGTAGATCCTCCGCCAAATTTTCAACGCTATCTTCCCTAGGAATGAATTCCTTCAGAACAGCTCCTATACAGTCCCTCCAATCATGCAATAAGGTATCTCCTACTCGAATTGCGCCGACTTCCGTACCTTTCCCTGTGCTCCTACAGATTCTATATACCTGACCCCATGGATCATTCCTATTTTCAGCAACAAATACCCTCCACTCTTTTTCTTTTTCTTCTACTATCATGCGTTTGTATTCAAGCAGACACTGCCTGAAAGCAGCTGTTGCCTGGGTCAAATTTGAAGCATTGGATGCCCTGGCTCTTTGGAAGTTTTTCCGCAGGCTTCGAAGCGTCCTCCGCTTTTCATTCAAACCGCGTGTCCACCATTTCACTCTTTTTCGATTCACCTTTCGGGTCCTCTCGAAGAGCTCATCGTTGACTCGCCAAACGCAATTATTGATATGATCAATTTGCCGATCACAGCTCAAGAGCTCATAATCCTGTAGCGAAATTGAAGTAATCGCCGCAGCCATATGTGCACCATAAGCAACCCAATCAGCTCCTTTCACATACCATCTCCTAACGAGTTCTGCTTCCCTTTGGTTCCCTAACTGAGAATGATCATCACTATTTCTAGTGCACTTAAACCGAATTAGGTTATGATCACTTACCCCTTCTATAATTTTCCAATTAAAATTAAACCCCCTTACTGCTGCCCTATTGGCAAGAGTAACATCTATATCACTTCTACCCATACCCACTACCTCAAAAGTGTACATTTCACTTGGCTCATTAATGGAATGTACCTCATTTGAGGTCATCCATTCGCTTAACTGTTCACCCCGCAGGCGTTTTCGATGTTCGGATGTTGATCCGTTCATTTTACTATGCCAAACGGAGGAAACAGCATTTGCGTCTACGCCAATTAATAGTGGGCTGCTACCCGTAAGTAACAGCACACCATCCATGTACTCAATATAAGGTGGTATATCATCACCATACTTACAGTAAACACTAGCGAACAATATTTTCCCTATTTCTCCTTCCACACTCACGCACACACCATGAACACTGGAGTCGACACTCATGCAGATGACATTTGTATCGTTTACGATGACAGCAGCATTGCAGTTTTTGCTCAAGAAAACTCGAGCATCAGCAGGCAAACCTCTTATACATCCCCCTGATGTGTATGGTTCCTGAATTAAAGCAACGCTGCTGCCAAGCCGGCGCAGCTCTTTCCCTAATTCAACCATGACACTATAAGACCCCTGACAGTTTTGTTGGAGAATAATCATTCCTATTTCTAATGTCTAGCTTGCATTCTTGCCACCTTTTCACTATATATCGGACAGACTGGACTGAGCATAAGATGGTTGGACGGCTTTCCCCTGAAAGCACAATCCCGACAATTCAGCGCATTATTACAATGGCGTGCTCGATGGCCTTCCCCTCCGCAACGCCTACAGACATCTTCCTTTAGTCTGCATTCTGCTATTCTGTGGTCGAAGCCAAGACATCTATAGCAGCTAGATAACGCATGATGTTCTCTGACCCTAAACGAGAAGTGCTTAATATAGCATCTCTCTCTGCCCATGATGGCATTAATTACCCTAACACTACCTTCTAAAACTACGTTGACAATATTGTCTACCTCAGACCAAGGTTTACTTATCATTTTTACCTCCTTGGAAAACTCCTTTTCGCTCATTATGTCCCTAAGGTTCAGTTCGTATAAGTCTTTTAAAAATTCGTCACGCGAAATCTTTGCCCCTACCCTTTGTACAACAATTTTTGGGCCCAGCTTCTCATTGATAGCTGCTTCTAGCCCAACTTCACTAAATTTATTATTCTTTACGGCCCTATTTCTTTCTGCCAGGGAAGAAGTTCTGATTATTACGTCGCCACTTTTTAAGGACTGAATCTCATGGATTCTTATTCGTAATGACGGACATACTTCATTAACTACCTTTTGTGCTACCTCTTTTGAGTTAGCTTTTCCCTTGTTGCTTTTAACCACAAGAGACCATGTCTCTACGGGTTTCCTTACTGGCTGAAGTGACAACGGTGGGAAGGCAACATTGGATATAGACGGACGAGAAGGTGCAGCTTGTATTATACCAACTTTGTTTTGCTCAGACGGACGACTAATATTTGTTGAAGCAGCAACCACTGTTGCCATTGATGGAGGCAGCGGCAATTTAAATTTATTGTGTCCCTCCTTATTGTTGCTGTCGCTCTCGAGGACATCGAGGCGACCCTTGAGACGCTAATTTTCAGCGATCAAGGTCACAACCACCTCCTCGTATTCACCGGAGCAATCCATGATTTTACTTATCATGGACGGCACCAGCTTAGAAGCCTTGAACACGGCATACAACATTTTCTTTACCTCCTTGAGCCTACTAACCAGCTCAGAGGTAGCATACTTTTTATTGCTATTGTAAGATTTACTTACCCCTTTTTCCGCAACCAATTTCTTACCAGTACAGTCCTCTGTACTATTACAGTCCTTCTTCACTGCTTGTGCTTCCGCCATCTTGCGTCGAATGTTCCCGATCACCTCAGGTTCAGTATCCGACTCGGTTGGCAGATCCGATTTGGTCTTCCTCTTCTTCTTTTTCTTGGGCACTGCTGGCTGCTGCTTACCACTAGATGGCGCCTTCTTCCTCATGACAGCCTCTACATCTGAGCTCAAACCGCCCAGCTCTTCCGCATCAACACTGTCTAATTCCTCAACCAGCATGGCCACTGGTAATTGTTGGTCAGACATTTTCGTCATTATTTCTCTATTACCCGGTATTTGTATATATAATTTTTTTTATTTTTTTTTCCACTCACGCACACTCACTACGCGCTACTTGCGGACACTAAATTCAAGGCGAACTTGAATTATTTTTTTTAAATCACTTTTTTTTAAATCACTATAAATTTGCCACGGTAGCAATAATAATTGCTGATGTCAACGCCGAACTAATTCACCGAAGAATTCGCCGAATAAATCACTGAATCAATTAGGTCGCTCCCCACACACAACCGCTCACCATGAATGCTCACAATGACCTGAGTAGATAGGGACAGATGCCTCTCGGTGTTTAACGTGAGTGCCTGCCGTGTTGGCTTAAACTCACGGTGGGCCTACCCACACTCGGGATTATTAGGTAGACATTATGAACTACCTTATATACCGGCAATCATCGGCCACGGCTGCAACTTTGCCCTATTGCACCTTATGTGTACCTATGGAATGCCTGGGACACAGCAGACATTCCTCGCAGGTTAGCGATCGAGGCCTATCTAAAACCTCTGCCGGTGTTTGGCCACCGGCTGCCGAGTTGTCGGAGGCTGCCTCCTCACGCAACTCTACGCGGAGACTCTTTGGTCTCTACCCGCGTAACTTTGGGTGGTACCAACAACCACCACGAAGCTCTCAACTTGTGAGAAGCCTACCCACTGATGCACTATATATGTGGGCTTTGGATTAGCGGGGGTCGAAGACCCTATACCTTGTGCACCACCCGTGGTACCATTTTCGAGCCTTTGATAAGGCCTCGGAACTAGTCTGCGTAGTTCATTGGCAGTGAACTAGTGCAGGCCAGACTAGTCACTGCCATTTTGTCGCCTGAATCCACGACGGGACTGGCACCCGATGAGTAGATAGGGACAGATTCCTCTATAAGTTTTACATGAGCACCTGCCGTGTTGGCTTAATCTCATGGCGGGCCATCCCGCACGGGGTTGCAAGTGCGAACTTTGTGAACGCACCTTTTCACTATATGGCGACAACCAGCGCCCAATGCCTCCGAGTTACCAAGTCGTGGCGTTTGTACCTTTGGAGGCCATATGCATGGTATGGACACTCCACTTAAGGTATCGTCGAGGCCGATCTAAAACCTCTTCCGGACTGTGGGGTCCGGCACCCGGTAATGATTTAGTGCATTACCACACCCGAGCTCATCCAAACTCGTACCCGCGTAATTTTGGGTACAACCACAGCCACCACGAAGCTCCCGAAGGGCCTACCCAAAGACAAGCATGTGGGGCTTGGAATATAAAAACCAGATGGTGTAACTATTAGCCGAAGCTATTAGCACACCATCTGGAAATGAATCTCAGTTGCTTGTCTCCCGTGGTACCAATTTAGAGCCATATGGTAGGCTCCGGAACCCGGGAGTACCACAGTCGTGGTAAGTGACCGTCTCATACGCCTAGGTCACTGCCATTTTGGGCCCATGCACCCGGGACTGGCACCCGACGTAGATAGGGACAGATTGCTGTCTGGTGCTTTACTTGGACACCTGCCATGATAGGCTTAAGTCCAAGGCGGGCCATCCCGCACGGGGTTGCGAGTACGAACTCTGTGAACGTACCTTTTTTTGCATATAGCGACAACCGACGCCCATTTCGCTTACGGTAGCCAACCGTAGCTTTATCATGTACCTGTGGAAGCCTGTGTGTGGGCAGGACATTCCTCGCAGGTAACTATTTCGGCACTATCTGAGGCCTTGTGCCGGTGGGGACACTCACCGGCACTTGAGTTGACGGAGGCGGCCTCCTCGCGCAACTCTCGCGGAGACTCGAGGTCTCTACCCGCGTTACTTTGGGTGGTAACCACAGCCACCACGAAGCTCCCACTAGGGGGCCTACCCACGATGCGCTATCTGCGTGGGCTTTATATTAGCGGGGTCATTAGAATACCCTTCTACATCGCGCATCACCCGTGGTACCGCTTTTAAGCCTTCGGTGAGGCCTCGGAACCAGGGTGCATAGTTCATGGCTAGTGAACCAGCTTGCACTCTGGTCACTGCCATTTTGTTGCCCACACCACAACGGGACTGGCACCCGAGTAGATAGGGACAGATTTCTGCCATGTGCTTTACGTGGACGCCTGCCATGATTGGCTTAAGTCCACGGTGGACCCACCCACATTCGGGGTTGCTAGGTAGACACTATGAATACCTTTATATCGGCAACCAACGACCACGGCTGCAACTTTGCCCTGTTGCACCATATATGTACCTATGGAAGCCTGAGGCGGAGCAGGACTTCCTCGCAGGTAAGCGATCGAGGCACCATCTAAAGCCTCTTCCGGTATGTGGCTACCGGCAGCCGAGTTGGGGGAGGCGGCCTCCTCCACACGCAACTCTACGCGGAGACACTTTGGTCTCTACCCGCGTATCTTTGGGTGGCAACCACAGCCACCACGAAGCTCTCACAAGTGAGAAGCCTACCCACGATGCGCTATATTAGTGGGCTTTATATTAGCGGGGTAGGAAGGACCCCTATACGATGCGCATCACCCGTGGCACCATTTTATAGCCTTTGGTAAGGCCTCGGAACTAGTCTGCGTTAGTTCATTGGCAGTGAACTAGTGCAGGCGAGACTAGTCACTGCCATTTTGTGCCTCCACTGCAACGGGACTGGCACCCGAAGTAGATAGGGACAGAGTGAAACTCGTTAATCCATTCATGCGCGTCACTAATTAGATGACGAGGCATTTGGCTATTTTTTTTTTTGGGCGGGAGGGGAAAGACGTTACGTCCACCGGTGATTGTTCCCGGGCCGGTAGTGTGGGACTCCCTTGCGGTATACCCACTAAAACCACCTCCACCGATTATGCCTCAATATGACCCGGAGGCAGCACGGAGTGAGAGAAGGATAGGGAGGGGGGAAAAGTGGAAATCAGCCGACACCTCTTCGGAAGCTCACAGACGTCGAAGTCATGAAGATTCTGAAAGCTCGCAGCGTGCCCAGAGCTACTCGGGTACTTAGAATGGCAGAGTCGCGCACCCTGGTAATGCCAAGGTCAACCAGGTGCTTCACAGACTCGCCACTCCAGATGCCTCTCCAGTTCAACGTTGCTGTGGCGAAGGTGACATTTGCCACTCCGCAACGCCGTTGGATTGCCTGCCTTACTTCCGTGGTGTTGTAGTAGGCTAGCTTCCTTCTGTGGGCATCGTTCAGACCCCGTCCATCCGTTACCACCTGCGCGTCCACCACTACAGCTCGGTCGCCCTGAACCGCCACTACGTCAGGCTTTCGGCGACCTACCGACGTTTCGAGGACCGGCTCCAGAGTAGTAATGAAACCTCTGCTCCTAAGGCTCCGGTCAAGGTATCTCACCACACTGTCATGCCTTCGGACCCTGATGGAATGGGTCCTGTGGCATTGCTGGACAATGTGGTTCAGGGTTTCAGGAGTATCACACCCCGACCGACAATGTCTGTCCAGCTCCGGTCGCCCTCTTGTGGTACGGGACCGGGTTGGTAGTGTGTTGATGCGGACCTTGACACAGCCTAAGAAGTCTCGACCACTCAGGAGCCGCGACGGCTCTTTCACCCATCTATGGGCCTGACCGTGGCAGCTCGCCTCCCTGAGGCCAAAGCCGTCAGCAGAAGCATACAGCCTATTGGTCCAAAATGCGTCGACGTCCGCAGGTGACTCAAGGGATCGTTCCTCAACCCGCAATCTCCGATCTACCATACTCAACTCAGTGGCTATAAAGGTGTTGGCAATAGCCACTTCGTTGAGGTTTGGTAAGTTTAGGCTCATCAGACGACGCCGCCGCAGTAAAGGAGCGTTCCATCTGAGCGACTGTATGCCCAAACCACCACTTTCGACCGGAGCATGTATAAAGCTGACTGGCGTATCGTTGGGCAGATCCAGCCATTTCCTTACGGCAGCGCGGATGACTTTGTCCGCCTTGTTTAGGCTGCCGATCGTGATCTTGCCTAAGGTCAGCTTATGATACAGCTGAGGAATGACGACGATGCGGAGCGCATGCAGGCGTTGCTGAGGTTTCAGCGGAGCTCTGGATAGTTTGTCCAGTTTCGGCTGCAGTTTGAGGTGGGGGAAAAACCTACATTTTCCCTCCGGGGAGAGGGAAATACCTAAGTATTTCCACTCAGATGAACGCCGAAGGTACGGCATCAGCCTCCCTCCCACCTCGAAACTCCGCTCCTCAACAACCGTTATTTTCTGTTTGGGCTGTCCCTTTATGCTTATCGTCAAGCATTTAGATGGATTGAGAGATAGCCCGCACTTCATCAAGAATGCGCTCGTATCCCGAAGTAGAACTTTGAGACCCTGCGGGGTCGACGCACAGAGAACCAGGTCGTCAGCAAAGGCAAGGGCGTTGATTTTAGACGTCCTTATGTAACAACCAACATCCCTTGGGAGGCTGCGTAGAAGTCTGTCAATCACCAGGTTGAAGATAACGGGTGACATAGGGTCGCCTTGTTTGACTCCTCTTTTCGGGCGCACACGATCTGACACCCACCCATCTCCCACAAACGTTGTGAAGGATGTGCCATAAAGGCTTCGGAGGTATCGAATGAACTGGCATGGCGCCCCATAGGATAAGAGTGTCCCAAAGATGGTGGTGTGGGACACGGAGTCAAATGCCTTGCCCACGTCCAACGAGGCCATATAGCACGACGCGAACCGCCGATGGTGATCGCGCAGGAGGGGGTCCATGAGGACGACGTTATCAGCGCATCCATCTGAATGGATGAACGCCCTCTGACGGGGGTCCAGCTCAATTGCGCCCGATAGCCTTCTCGCAAGGATCCCATGCAATTGCCGCACAATTACCGATGGTATGGTAATGGGTCGAAAATCCCCAGGCTCTGAGGAGTCACCTTTCTTAGGTATAAAAATTGTCTTTGATTCCCTAAGATGTTCAGGCAGCTTTTCACACCATAAAAGCAGTGTAAATATACGGGAAAGGATCCCAAATGGGACCGCCCTCAGCTGCCTGGATGTAACTCCATCAGGGCCAGGGGAAGTCGACAGCGGCAATTTGCACAGATTGATCTCCTCCATCATTACAGGGCGCCAAAGAAGGTCAAGTCTCCGCGAGAAGGGTTCGAGGGCAGGTGATTGGACCACGTCAGTCTCCATGACGCTCCTCCAGAATGGCTCCATAATTTCTCGGGGCGGCATTATTGATAGGTTTGGACCCTCCAGGATGGATGTTATGCACCGGCTCTGGTGTTTTTGCCATTGTCGTTGGACAGACGCATATTCTTGACGCCTCATCGACCTCCTATTGGTCGGAGCCCTAGCGGGAATTTGAGAAGGACGTACTGTCCCCCGTATGTTCGGGAAGATCTCCAAGAGGTAGGAGGAGAGTCGGGTCAAGGTGGCGTCCTTGTCGTCAGCATCCGCCATATTTATGATTGTCTGGAGGGTGTCAAACCTGTATGGCCGCCCATTCGGAGCGTTCATTGATCTTAAAAATTCTAGAAGACCGTCGGGAGCAGCCATCGGTGGGGGGTTTAGACAAGAGAGGAAGCCCTCCCCAGCGTTAAGCGAAGAGGCAGTGGACCCAGATAAGGGAGCGGCCTCGAGTTCCTCAACAAACTCTCGCACAGCCTCCTTATATCTTTGTCCTCGCCTTTGCTTCTTAATAGCTTCAAGAGTGCGTTGAGGAAAAATACGCGCTAACTCTTTATTGGGAAAGCGAGCTTGGTGAATTACATATAGCTCTGCCTCCTTTCTTGCCATGAGGAGAAGTTCTTCTTCACTCCATCGGGCTTTAACGTCTACCCTCACACGAGCGGAATCGAGCTCATCTGGGTGCGCCCTGCGCTTGTGCACGCCCAAACCGGACTTCGACCCAAACGTCCGCGAACAAACCGAACAGGTGTGAGCTGATAAAGGAAGGGGGATAGGGGAGGAAAGGGGGTGTGAATGTTGGGATGCAGAACCAGAGGATTCTGCATTGTTTATCCGAGGCCTTTGTTCTTGTTGTGCGCCAACATGTTTCGGATCGAAGGGGCTGGCAACCCCAGGGATCCACAAGCCTTCCCCTCTTAGCCAGGCAAACCTGTTACCGGCAGGAACCACTAGGAGGTGGGGGATCGGCACGTCTATGGTCTCTTCGGAATCAGCAGAAATAACCTACCCTTGCGTGGAAACCCCCGCGGCGAAAAAGCAACAGTGGTCCAGTAGCAGATTACCCTACCTTTGCGTGGAAGCCCCCGCGGCAAAAAAAAAATACAACAGTGGCCCACACCGAAGAGAGTCATAGTTACTCCCGCCTCCCTATTTTTTTTTGGGCGGGAGGGGAAAGACGTTACGTCCACCGGTGATTGTTCCCGGGCCGGTAGTGTGGGACTCCCTTGCGGTATACCCACTAAAACCACCTCCACCGATTATGCCTCAATATGACCCGGAGGCAGCACGGAGTGAGAGAAGGATAGGGAGGGGGGAGGAAAAGTGGAAATCAGCCGACACCTCTTCGGAAGCTCACAGACGTCGAAGTCATGAAGATTCTGAAAGCTCGCAGCGTGCCCAGAGCTACTCGGGTACTTAGAATGGCAGAGTCGCGCACCCTGGTAATGCCAAGGTCAACCAGGTGCTTCACAGACTCGCCACTCCAGATGCCTCTCCAGTTCAACGTTGCTGTGGCGAAGGTGACATTTGCCACTCCGCAACGCCGTTGGATTGCCTGCCTTACTTCCGTGGTGTTGTAGTAGGCTAGCTTCCTTCTGTGGGCATCGTTCAGACCCCGTCCATCCGTTACCACCTGCGCGTCCACCACTACAGCTCGGTCGCCCTGAACCGCCACTACGTCAGGCTTTCGGCGACCTACCGACGTTTCGAGGACCGGCTCCAGAGTAGTAATGAAACCCCTGCTCCTAAGGCTCCGGTCAAGGTATCTCACCACACTGTCATGCCTTCGGACCCTGATGGAATGGGTCCTGTGGCATTGCTGGACAATGTGGTTCAGGGTTTCAGGAGTATCACACTCAGGAGCCGCGTCGGCTCTTTCACCCATCTATGGGCCTGACCGTGGCAGCTCGCTTCCCTGAGGCCAAAGCCGTCAGCAGAAGCATACAGCCTATTGGTCCAAAATGCGTCGACGTCCGCAGGTGACTCAAGGGATCGTTCCTCAACCCGCAATCTCCGATCTACCATACTCAACTCAGTGGCTATAAAGGTGTTGGCAATAGCCACTTCGTCGAGGTTTGGTAAGTTTAGGCTCATCAGACGACGCCGCCGCAGTAAAGGAGCGTTCCATCTGGGCGACTGTATGCCCAAACCACCACTTTCGACCGGAGCATGTATAAAGCTGACTGGCGTATCGTTGGGCAGATCCAGCCATTTCCTTACGGCAGCGCGGATGACTTTGTCCGCCTTGTTTAGGCTGCCGATCGTGATCTTGCCTAAGGTTAGCTTATGATACAGCTGAGGAATGACGACGATGCGGAGCGCATGCAGACGTTGCTGAGGTTTCAGCGGAGCTCTGGATAGTTTGTCCAGTTTCGGCTGCAGTTCGAGGTGGGGGAAAAACCTACATTTTCCCTCCGGGGAGAGGGAAATACCTAAGTATTTCCACTCAGATGAACGCCGAAGGTACGGCATCAGCCTCCCTCCCACCTCGAAACTCCGCTCCTCAACAACCGTTATTTTCTGTTTGGGCTGTCCCTTTATGCTTATCGTCAAGCATTTAGATGGATTGAGAGATAGCCCGCACTTCATCAAGAATGCGCTCGTATCCCGAAGTAGAACTTTGAGACCCTGCGGGGTCGACGCACAGAGAACCAGGTCGTCAGCAAAGGCAAGGGCGTTGATTTTAGACTTCCCTATGTAACAACCAACATCCCTTGGGAGGCTGCGTAGAAGCCTGTCAATCACCAGGTTGAAGATAACGGGTGACATAGGGTCGCCTTGTTTGACTCCTCTTTTCGGGCGCACACGATCTGACACCCACCCATCTCCCACAAACGTTGTGAAGGATGTGCCATAAAGGCTTCGGAGGTATCGAATGAACTGGCATGGCGCCCCATAGGATTCGAGTGTCCCAAAGATGGTGGTGTGGGACACGGGGTCAAATGCCTTGCCCACGTCCAACGAGGCCATATAGCACGACGCGAACCGCCGATGGTGATCGCGCAGGAGGAGGTCCATGAGGAAGACGTTATCAGCGCATCCATCTGAATGGATGAACGCCCTCTGACGGGGGTCCAGCTCAATTTCGCCCGATAGCCTTCTCGCAAGGATCCCATGCAATTGCCGCACAATTACCGATGGTATGGTAATGGGTCGAAAATCCCCAGGCTCTGAGGAGTCACCTTTTTTTATTTATAAAAATTGTCTTTGATTCCCTAAGATGTTCAGACAGCTTTTCACACCATAAAAGCAGTGTAAATATACGGGAAAGGATCCCAAATGGGACCGCCCTCAGCTGCCTGGATGTAGCTCCATCAGGGCCAGGGGAAGTCGACAGCGGCCATTTGCACAGATTG
>CAWZZZ010000233.1:0-25524 GCA_963966595.1 Physocephala rufipes
CTTGGCTGATCATAAAACGGAGGCTGTACTAATCAGCAGTAGAAAGGTGGTCGAATCGGTAGAAATCAGGGTTGGTGATTGCATTATCATATCCAAGCCTGGAATTAAATATCTAGGCGTCATTCTGCATCATCGGATGTCTTTTAAATTGCATCTGGAATACATCCAACGCAAAGCTGTGGTTGCTATAACATATATTTCAAGATTGATGCTCATGGACCACGACAGCGACTAAGACGACTTCTAGCAGGTGTCATCAAGTCCATACTACTGTATACTGCCCCAATATGGTTAGGCGCGCTTAGCGTAGAAAGCTATCTATCTATAGACTATCAGCCTGATATCAAACCTGAAAAGTTGGTTAGGCCGGAAGCATGGCGAAATAGGTTTCAATATGACTCAAGTATTGTGTGGGCATGGTTGCTTCAAGTTTTACCTGCATAGATTTCGACATGAGCAGAACCCATTCTGCTATCACTGCAGTGCAGCAGCAATCGAAGATGCAGAGCACGTGTTTTTCCATTGTCTCCGCTTTCTTGCATACCGAACGGAACTGGAAATCACGGTTGGCAGACATATAACGCCGGGAAACATGATAGACATTATGCTAGAAGATACAAAATGCTGGGATGCGGTAAGTCGCATGGCGGCTTTAGTCATGACTAAGCAGAGAAGCCTCGAGCGGCGCAGAAGGGCATTGGAGAGTCGTAGCAGAACTCAAGAAGAGCGAAGCGATAACAGCGACATCAAAGACGTACAGTAATGCATACAATGGGGGCGGTGGTGACCTTCTTGAATTCACACCAATTGAATTTCCTTCCGGGATGACCGATTAGAGAATAGACAAAGTCCTGTCCGATTTAGAGTATGCATTGACATATAACCCTCCTCGCGAAGTAATGCATAATCGGCGGTTCCACGAGGGTATAGGGTGTGGGTAGTAGGAGTTTTTAGTTGGTTAAAGTCCAACACATAAGGCCTTCGATGTTTCTCCCTTGCTTTATAAAAAAACACACCCACACATACACTGACAAAAACACTTAGTCGCGCATAATTATACACATAAATCACAAACGCACGCTCGCATAGTCACACATGCTCCCACACACACTTAGCTAGGTATACTCGATATCCTAAGCAAAATTAATTATTAAATGCTTAATTAACCTTAATGCGTAATTAACCTGATTTTATCTTAACTGATTTTAGTAACTGTTACAATTATAATAACTGAAACATCGGACATATTTATGGTGACCGTGTGGGTTAAGAAAGTAGACATCGTTCAGTTGTAAGTTTTCACCTTCGTATGTTGTTGGTGTTGTTTACTCGCTTGCTTAATTTTAATGGGATTACGTAAAAGTTATGATGAGATGATAATGACGAGAAAATGGAAATAAGGAAAATGAAAACGAAGAAAATGAAAATGATAAAAATGAATATATTTTTAAAAAACATCAGTTATTTGTTGTTTTTTTTCTAAATATTAAAATTTTTATCGTTTTCATTTTCTTCATTTTCATTTTCCTTATTTTCATTTTCTCGTCATTATCATCTCATCATTATCATCTCAGTCTAACAGTCATTATACGCCACGACTCTCGTAAGAGATGGTCCGATATCTTGGAAAATTATGGAAGGTCATCTAAATAGAATATTTTTATTACTTGCTGATGACGTGATCGCATCGTTTATAAAAATTTTCGTTGCTCACCGTTTAGACATTATTCGATTGTGTAAATTTCTATATATTATACTCTCTTTTGTGCAGCTAGCATAAGAATATCTACCAATGCAAATAACGCATTGCACAAATGGAGGCGGATGACGTATATATGCAGAGGTGCTCTACGAACGGGTCTAGGTTTCTACTCACCTGCGGATGGTAATTCCGCATTTCGTTAACCTCTTGCTCTTAATGTCAATGTGTGTTTGTTTGTTATTATCACTGCTGCGCCACATGTAATCAGTCATCACGGAAAACTCGGGCGACATCTGTAACGCCACCGTCGATCAATCCACATCTATGGAGTGATCCATAGACCACTACCACAGACTTTGTCATTATTTTTAAACAAAAATTTATTAGCATTAAAAACTTAACAATAATTATAAGTGAGCCAAAAGTTGTCACAAGCAATTAAAAATTTCCTTCCTATTTTATTAATAAAACAAATTTGTTTGTAGAATTCTGAAAATGATTTTTAAAGAAATTACGTTATATTTAATCATGCCCTCCTTCTAAAACTGATGGCATTTAAATAATCATTTTTATTTATTGTTCTAGTATTTATACAAAATTTGGTTATGCAATTATTACAAACGTTCTTATTTAACTCAATTAGCGGAATTACAAAATTTGGTTATGCAATTATTACAAACATTCTTATTTAACTCAAATTTATATAAGAATACTATTTACTCAAAAAAGTAAATAGTATTTTAAAAGTAAATCACCATAATGAAAAGTGTTATCGAATCAGAGTTCATTGAAATTTTTTTACAATGCAATTCATTATTGTATATAATTTGGGTTATTGTAATTGAGATAATAATATAATATTCAGAATTGGTCTAAAATAATGTTATAAAAATTTTAGGAGATTGAAATAATATAATTTGGCATAATTATTTTTGGAGATTCGATAACGCGACTTATACATTTCAGCAGATAAACCTCTCCTCTCGATTGAGAGCTAAGTAACCCAGGATCAAAATTTTCTAAAAAACTTGAAAAATATTAAAAAATGTGTTTAATTTTGAAGAACCTCGGTTTAACCTCAAATGTTTTCGTTTAAATCTATAATACTTGACTCTGTGAGTCATCTCATGATATATTAGTGGAAATTTTACGCTTTATATGTGCTACGAAAGATTTAAATTGTTGGTGGCATATATACTTTCGTCATTTGTGTTGCCGAAATATTTATTTCGACATTTGCATTTATTTCATAGGTGTACATAATTTACATATATTTTGGGCAGGCAGAAAATTATTTTATATAAATATTATTTTAACAGACTATTTTTAAAAAGAAAATCGTAACCTTTCTCTTAGGATTGGGTTTTATTTAATTTATTTTAATTGGTTTTAACTTATTTCAACCTTAATTAGTTCGTTTTATTTGGTATAAAATATCCATTTCTAGAGCATCGAATGTTGATGATATTAAAATGATATTGCAAATATATTTAAAGAGGGTGCATATGAATATTATTAGTTTACTGTTTGGAGTAACATTTGTCACTCAATCGATATCGATATATGTCCAAATTTTTGGAGCCTGAAACAATTGTTTTTTCTGCTTTTATTTTTTAATTTTATGGCTATAATTAATTGTATTGTCAAAAAATCAGCCGGAGTGTAAAGGAAAAAATATCTCTCAATTTAATTCAACCTCTGTTTACATAATTTGAATAAATTTTTGTCGCAGTTAAATCAGATACTTTGAGGAGTATGTGATCTGAATATAGATGCATTTTATCGTTCGATTCAGGCTTATCAAATAGAATAAAGAAAACAACAAATTACCAAATACAACGTCAACATTGTTACGACATAAAAATGAGAACCAAGAAGAGAGGAATAGTTGTATGGACCGGAAGTGGAAGAAAAGTATAACAGAAGGTTTTGTGTGCTATGCAAAGTTATAATGGTTGATCTATAGGGTCATCTTGAAATAACTAGATTCTTTAGAAGTCACAAGTCACAGAACGCTCTTCATATTTTTCTTTCTCTCTCTTCCTCTCTCTATCAATTTATCTGGCTTTCTGCCTCTCTCTGTCTCACGCTCCCTGTGACCAAGCGCTTTTCGTTGTTATGCTTCAAGCAGAAAGAAAATCGTTTGCGAAGTTGGTCGCAGCGACATTCAGAGATTAAGGGCCACAGTACGGAAAATGAAACGCAAGCGATTCTTCTTTTCCTTTTGGGTTTTCGTAATTGTCCTCTATTTTGAGGGCTTCTAGGTAAGCAGCAGATAAAAGTTCGTTTGACACGAAAAAAACGAATGTTAGTGCTTAAGTCATTGTGTCCTAGACGAAAACAAAAATAAATACAAGTATTGAAAAGATAGTGAAAAAAGGAAACGAAAGCAAGAGAAGTTTCGCCCGGGGAATTTTGAAGTTTTGCACACTACACATATGTTGAGCATTTCGTCAAAGCCAGCGTCGCAGTTTTTCTACTAAGTTCCTTTTTCTTACTAAGGCCTTGTATTTATTTTGCAATCATACTTGAGAATGAATATTTACAAGAAAATTAATGGGGATTTAGGATTTAAGATCTTGAGAACAACACAGAAGCCTGTGTTGATTTTCGGCTTGCCCGCTTGTCCACGTCGCGCAAATTTTCCAACTTTCTTGCATAATTCCACAAAAATATTTATTTTTCATTTAAACGTACATATTATTCGATTTAAACTAGCCATTCGTGTACAAGCGCTCGCCGATTTGTTTCCATATCCATCCGTTATCTATACGTTTTCCTCCCTATCTGTTTGTCTGTTTGTCTACCCGTAGAAATATCAATTTTAAGAGAAGGTATTGTTATTTTGACACCTTTATTTATCGATGTTCTTATTTCAGCATGAATGTTCTCTACCTCATTACGATGTTTAGCGTTGAAATTTGGTGAAATCGGAACCACCTCTACTGTTTAAAGTTAATATAAATTTATGTGCTTGCTGCTCAATACTTCAGCTACCTTAATTTTGAAGCTAAGCTTTTGCACTCGACTTCACCGCCTAGGACAAAAGTGTATTAAAAAATGAGTATCTTTCGCTCGCCGGCAACTAAGATCACAATTACATGAGAACAAATAAACGTGTTGCCAAGTAGCACCCTTATCACGCGTAGTGTCCAAAATTAGCGTAATCGGCGTAATAATCAACATAAACGTAAAACGCTGATCAAGTCTATCGATGCTTGTTGCTCAGTTTATCAGTTTGTAGAATAATTTTGAGGCTAAAATTGTAATTTCAAATTTGGGTTCCATGAGCGTGTCACCCTACAAAAGTGCGCATCAACCGTCCATTCTCTTGACTAAATTTGCTGGTGTAGGGTGTATAAGTACACTATTTTTTTACTAGTTTTATGCCACGTCCTGCAATAACGTTTTCCCTAAATAATTAACATTGCCTAATTATTTTCTGTTGTTTTTATTCTACATTATTTCTGTAATTTTAATTGACAGTCTACATTACCGGCCATATTATGCAAAGCGAGACGAACGCGTTTTTTCGTTTCCCATTGTTTTTCTTTGCTTTGACAGCTTGTAGACAAGCAGCAGGCCATAATTCGTCGTAAACAGTAAACAAATTTTGTTAATGCTTATCAGCTCATGCCATAAGAAAATGGATGACGAAGCCGAATATTGTTAAGTGTCGGCAGCCTGAGAATAAAACGCGAGAAAGAAACCTTTAGCTTGGGCGTGAGTGAAGTGGCGTCGTAAAAATGTATTCAGTAACAATTCAAGACGTCGTTTAGTATGGAGAGTGTTTTTGTTGCGCGCAAACAAATGGAAGGCTAATAAAAACAGACTATATTTAGGGAAGTTGGCGAAAGTTTTGCATAATACAAAAATGTCGAGAGTTTTGTCAAAGCCAGCGTCACAGTCTTTCCATTCGCCACGGTTTTCGCAATGAGGTCCTAAATGTCGTATGAGATTTTAATAACAACAGAGAGAAAGAACGTGAGCAGCGACGACAAAAATAAAATTGTTCGCAGTTTTTCCGTTGTCACCGACAAGGGCGACGTATACTCTCGCCCTATCGATTACAATTTTACGCTTTACATAACCTATTACGTATTTTGAAATCTCTCCGTGATTAATATCGCAGACTATTTTCTATACACTTATAACATTATCCTCATCTGCTTCATTAAATCCAACGAAATACAACAGAAAGCTTTTCTTGAAATTTGCCAATTCATTCGCCAAAATCATTTTAGTGAATGTATATACATAAGTAAAGTGGGAAAATCATCGAACTGTCGAAAATATCAAGAGGACTGAAGTGAAATTTTGCAGAATGAGAGAAAGAAATGAGAAGACCCAAATACAGAAGAGAACATTAATGAGAATGAGAGAGCCAAAACATGAAATATTGTGTTAATGAGAGTGAGAACGCAGGAGGACAGACAGTTAGAGAGATAGATAATGCATAAGATTAGCATTAAGTATAAATGTATCGAAATTCGACGATGTCACTAACGGTTCAGTGGTCACGGCTGATGTTGATTTCGTTGAAGTCGTCGAGAAACTATCATCAGCATTCAGCAATCGTTTAACTGTCGCGCCGCAATATACGCTACATTATCAATATAATCATTAGCATAACTAACTCTATCCGTTTAACATGGACGTTGAAAGAAAAATAGTTCTCACCAAACAAGAAACCAAAGACAAAATAAGCCGAGGAAGAAGATAAGGAAAAACCAAGAGGACACTAAAGCTAAAGAAACAGCCAACACCAATTGCAAAATAACAAAAAACATCAATTACAATGGTAATCACAACCGAAGAGAGCAAATTGAAAGAAAGAAACTCATTCACACTCGTACATACACAAGCGCACACCCATAGGGAGAGTAAATAAATAAAATGTTAAATAAAAGGAGGTCGGCAGGTAGAGGTACTAAAAGAAAAACGATTTAACGGTACTATGTTCGGCGTGGCCGCGGCTTAAATACCCTACATTCACAGAGTATACCCGAGTTACCACAGAGATGCAGATCACGCCTACTTTTTGCAAAATAATTTCAGTTTCAAGTTAAATTTTGTCTTAAAATTTGCTTTACAAACGTAGAAATTGAAGTTCGCATTTGCATACATTTATATAAGCTATAAAGATTAGATTTTCTTCTCATTAGATTGCGCCCATTTTCAATACCAGCTTGCTTACAATTACCGAATATTTTCATGAATAATATTTTATGATCATATCTCTGTTCGTTCTCTCGTAATCGTGACTTTAACAGACATACTGACAAACGGACGGATAGGCCTAAATCGACTCAGGAGATTTTTCTAAGCCAAAATTTATATACCTTTTCATACCTGTCATACGTCCTCTAATGTGTTACAAACGAAAGAACACTTGAAAATGCCCTAAACCCTTCAGGTGTAGGGTGTAATAACGCGAACAGAATCAGAAGAGAATCTCCACAATCTGCCCGGTGGAGCATTTTTAGCTATGGCTTCGACTATGCTATCGCACGAATCGATAACAGTTGACATAGGATCTCTCTACCAATTAGTAGCGATACGCAGCCATTCAGTCAATGAAGTAATCGTCTCAGTATCACTCGGTATTCATTTGGCGTCGTTCGGCATGAGCTCAGTTACGGCGTGCGCGTTTTACGTCCCTTACAACGGATTGTGGGTGGATATTGAAAACGAACCAGCGCCAGCCCAGTTCTTTTCCTAACTGCGACCGTGTGAGGAAGTTATTGCGTTATAGTTAGTTGCTGGGGTTTTTTTCGTTTATTTTTTATTTTGATTACTGATGGCATTCAGAAAGTAATATTTTTGTTGTGTTTACTGCCAAAGGTATCGGAATGACATGCTCGTATGTTCCAAAAAAGTATCATTGCGAAGATGGTGGCAAAAAGTACCATTAAACTGTAATATTGTATTTACTGAAGGTTTTTGTAGTTAATCGGTGAAACTGAGGAGTGTAAATAAATAATAATTGAATTCAAAACCATTTAGAGAAAGAAGAGCAAGAGGAAGAAGAAGAAGCAGAAGCAAAAAGGGAATAGTGAAAAACGGGTGATAGAAATAAAGCTTTTGTATTAATTTTTTCAAAATTGTTCTGAGAATTGAAAACGTTTGCTCAAATTCTTGTTTACACAAAACATTTGCTGAAAAGAAAAGAATTTGCGAAACAGTCTGAAGAATTATCAAATAATTCAAAAAACAAAAAAGTTTTGTGGAATTGTAGTTATTTTTCATGCTTCAACAAAAAAATCTTATTATTGTAATTATTATCAAGAGTTGAATGATGATGAACTAAATTAGAATTACCTTCAAATAACAGGCATATTATACCATCAAATCCATTCCTCGTGGGATAGGCAAAATCTTAGCCATTTTAAAAATGTAAAAGAGAAATAATAAATAAATAAATAAATATTATCGGCTTCGCCATAAAGTGGTCTTCGTCAAATTCTAATTTATATTAAATAAAAACGCTGTAACAGTATACAAAATTAAGGAATTTTTTGTGCAGTGAAACTTTACATCAAAATGTTTAACGGCGTACGTATACAAAAGCGTAGTAACTCATGTAGAAATATGTAAAAAACGTAGTAACTTTTATTGGTATAGTAGCAGTGGTAGTCATAATCACTTACCAGTTAAGGATCAGTTGTCTCCATATACGTTCAATTTAATTTGTTTCATTATCACGTACGTTTGGTTCAGATGACTATATAATCAGTCATTATAAGTCATATATATATATATATATATATATATATATATATATATATATATATATATATATATATATATATATATATATATATATATATATATATATATATATATATATATATATATATATATATATATATATATATATATATATATATATATATATATATATATATATATATATATATATATATATATATATATATATATATATATATATATATATATATATATATATATATATATATATATATATATATATATATATATATATATATATATATATATATATATATATATATATATATATATATATATATATATATATATATATATATATATATATATATATATATATATATATATATATATATATATATATATATATATATATATATATATATATATATATATATATATATATATATAGATATATATATATATATATATATATATATATATATATATATATATATATATATATATATATATATATATATATATATATATATATATATATATATATATATATATATATATATATATATATATATATATATATATATATATATATATATATATATATATATATATATATATATATATATATATATATATATATATATATATATATATATATATATATATATATATATATATATATATATATATATATATATATATATATATATATATATATATATATATATATATATATATATATATATATATATATATATATATATATATATATATATATATATATATATATATATATATATATATATATATATATATATATATATATATATATATATATATATATATATATATATATATATATATATATATATATATATATATATATATATATATATATATATATATATATATATATATATATATATATATATATATATATATATATATATATATATATATATATATATATATATATATATATATATATATATATATATATATATATATATATATATATATATATATATATATATATATATATATATATATATATATATATATATATATATATATATATATATATATATATATATATATATATATATATATATATATATATATATATATATATATATATATATATATATATATATATATATATATATATATATATATATATATATATATATATATATATATATATATATATATATATATATATATATATATATATATATATATATATATATATATATATATATATATATATATATATATATATATATATATATATATATATATATATATATATATATATATATATATATATATATATATATATATATATATATATATATATATATATATATATATATATATATATATATATATATATATATATATATATATATATATATATATATATATATATATATATATATATATATATATATATATATATATATATATATATATATATATATATATATATATATATATATATATATATATATATATATATATATATATATATATATATATATATATATATATATATATATATATATATATATATATATATATATATATATATATATATATATATATATATATATATATATATATATATATATATATATATATATATATATATATATATATATATATATATATATATATATATATATATATATATATATATATATATATATATATATATATATATATATATATATATATATATATATATATATATATATATATATATATATATATATATATATATATATATATATATATATATATATATATATATATATATATATATATATATATATATATATATATATATATATATATATATATATATATATATATATATATATATATATATATATATATATATATATATATATATATATATATATATATATATATATATATATATATATATATATATATATATATATATATATATATATATATATATATATATATATATATATATATATATATATATATATATATATATATATATATATATATATATATATATATATATATATATATATATATATATATATATATATATATATATATATATATATATATATATATATATATATATATATATATATATATATATATATATATATATATATATATATATATATATATATATATATATATATATATATATATATATATATATATTATATATATATATATATATATATATATATATATATATATATATATATATATATATATATATATATATATATATATATATATATATATATATATATATATATATATATATATATATATATATATATATATATATATATATATATATATATATATATATATATATATATATATATATATATATATATATATATATATATATATATATATATATATATATATATATATATATATATATATATATATATATATATATATATATATATATATATATATATATATATATATATATATATATATATATATATATATATATATATATATATATATATATATATATATATATATATATATATATATATATATATATATATATATATATATATATATATATATATATATATATATATATACATATATACGCTCGAATTTGCAACACTGCTCTCCTCATCACATTCCCTTTAGGATATGGTGCTAGTCTCTCCAGATGGACTACTTTCATTTTACCTTTCCTTTGTGATAGACTTCGTATGCGATACACGACATCGTTCATCCGATTTATAACTTTATAAGGTCCTTCCCATGAGGTCTGCAGATTTAGCGGCATACCCTTTTTCCGTTGTGGTGTGTACAGCAGTACTAAATCGCCTTCTTGGAATCTTTCCGAGTTCATTGCTCGATCGTAACGATCCTTCATCAGTTGCCTACGCGGTCTTGCTTGTTGTTGCATTTCACCCATTGCTATGCGTTCAAGTGGTGTTCCTATATTGTTTTGATGTAATTGTCCATTACTTCTCATTTTTTGCCCTTTGGTTGACGTTCACCTTTTACAGCTTTTAATCCGTTTATCAATTGGCTCTTGGCATCGTAACCAGAGGAATCGCTTTCTAATCATTAATAAGGTCTTCTCAAAACACGGTCCGTTGTAAACTTCTTCTAACATTGCTGCAACCCTGGACTTCGGTACCATCCTTGCTTTCCCACGTTCGATTCAATACTCCATTTATTAGCTTTAAACTATCTCATTGCATCCAGCATTCCTTTTCCAATGGACTTACTGAAGCCATTTCATCTTTGGTTGGTCTGATTCGCACTGTTACCATACTATCACATTGTTCTTGTTTTCCGTGGTGTTAATTTTTTCGCTGTTGTATTTGACAGCCATTACTTCCCCTGCTTTCCCTTGTCGGTTCCATCCCTCCCTTTCATGACGGTAGCACTATCTTTTCCCTTTGCGAAAAAGGTCTTGCGTGACTAGGGGCTACATGAAGTTGCCTAATAGTCGGTATTACATTCGTGGTACTTCTTTCCTGTCCATTATCGGTTGTGCGGCGAGGTGCCTTACAGTTTCGTGCGAAGTGTCTTCCCCACAATTGTGGCACCTGCTTTTAGAACTGCGTAAATCTGTGATCATCTTCTGAATGTGTCCCATTAACTTCTCCATGAAATCGCTTTGATCGAGCTCCAGTCGATGAACGCTATGTGAGGGCTTGGTTAGAAGACTTGCTGCTAACGTTTTCTTTGTCTCGATATTTGCTACGCCTCTAGTAAATGCCTCGATCTTAAATGTCTCAATTACTTCAGCTGGTGAATCGGCATAAGGCAAGTGAGCGAGCCGCTCTATGTCTGTTGCATATTCCTGCGGTGACTCGATAGCCTTTTGACACCGATTTAATAATTCGCTGCTGCTGTAATTGTGAGGTGTTATTCTTTAATTGCTGCTGTAGTTGTGAGGTCTGTTGCGCCATTGCTGCCAGGAGCACGTTCATGTTGAACGCTTGAGCACGTTGTGGCTCTGGCATCTGCTCTTCGATTTTTGATGATGCTCCTGTGGCATCGAGATGAAATTCGTGCTCTTCTACGTTAATAGCTGCGCCTTCCATTGCCTCACTCAGCCGTGCTTGCAAATCTGCCTTTTGTCCTGTTACAGGCGATCTACGAGCCTCCAACTCCCCTTTTAATTCTGAAATTCTTAATTCAACAAATTTCACCATAGTACTAGATTATTCAACGATCCTACTTCTGACACCAATTGTTACGTTATTTGTTAATTTCCCTTGTGGATATTTCAGGTTCGATCTCTGGATTGTGAATAATTTATTAAAACAATTAAATTTGCTGTTGCTTTTAGCCTAAGTTTATTTGTCACTTTTACTTCAAAATGTAGTACTCTCTACTTTACTCGACTTAAATAATGTACTTTGCTTTGTAAGCCCACGATGTGTTCACTTTGCTAGACTCGAATTGACAGCTGACGCAACTACCGCCGTATTTATACCCCAGATCCAGTGGGATCGAACGTTCTAGAATCAGCTGGCGAGTTCGTACTCTATTTGTTATGATCTCTAGCGTAGCGACGTAGTTGCGTTTTAGTGCGACACACGTCGACTTCGCGAAAGTTTTTCACGTTGCGCGAATTTGCAACACTACCTATATATGTATATATAAATTCTTCAATACCTGCAAACTTATGTGAACTTATGTCAATATCTACAAAATTATGTGAAGCCAGTATTGTTTGTTTCAATGTTTCGGATATTTGTTCTACATTCAACTAAAAACAATTTTTAATTTTAACTTAATTTTATCGTGGGTATGCTGCTGGATGAGGGTTATAATCTTATCTGTCGCCGAGATAAGTTATGAGGGTTATAATCTTATCTGTCGCTGATTTTATCGTAAGTATTCTACTGGATGAGAGTTATGATCCTTGATGCGGACGAAGGCCGCCTATATATAAGGACATTTGTACAAGAACTTCATTTCGTCGTGAGTATTCTACTGGTCGAGGGTTATGATCTTTGCCGCGGCCAAGGGCCACCTATATAAAAGGACTTTTGTGCAAAACACTTGATTTTATCATTAGTATTCTGCTGGTCGAGTGTTATGGTCCTTGCCGCGGCCGAAGTCCGCTTACATGAAAGGACATTTATGCAAGAACGTTATTTTATCGTGGGTATTTTGTTGGATGAGGGTTATGATCTTTCCGCGACAGAATCCTCTACAGTGCTTTACATGGACGCCTGCCGTGTTGGCTTAAGTCCATGGCGGGCCATCCTGCACGGGGTTGCAAGTACAGACTCTGTGACTGTACCTTTTATGATTTATGGCGACAACCGACACCCAGTGCCTTCGGGTTGCCAAGCCGCGGCGTTTGTACCTATGGAAGCCATGTGTAAGGCGTGGACATGCCACCTTAGGTATGATCGAGGCCTATCTAACACCTCTACCGGTCTATGGGTCCCGGCACCCGGAATGTACTAGTGTATTCCACACCCGAGCTCATCCAAACTCGTACCCGGGTGACTTTGGGTACAACCAACAGCCACCATGAAGCTCACGAAAGGCCTACTCAATGACAAGCATATTGGGCTTGGAATTTCGTATGTGTATAATATATCATTGCTTGTCACCCGTGGTACCAGTTTAAAGCCTTTGGTAGGCTCCGGAACTAGTGGATACCCAATCATGGCAAGTGACCCTTTCGTACCCACTAGTAACTGCCACTGTTGTGTCCTTACACCACGGGACTGGCACCCTATATTTGCCGCGACAGATTTCTGCCTTGTGCTTAACGTGTACGCCTACCATGATTGGTTTAAGTACACGGCGGGCCATCCCGCACGGGGTTGCGAGTACGAACTCTGTGAACGTACCTTTTTTTGCATATAGCGACAACCGACGCCCATTTCGCTTACGGTAGCCAACCGTAGCTTTGTCATGTACCTGTGGAAGCCTGTGTGTGGCAGGACATTCCTCGCAGGTAACTATTTCGGCACTATCTAAGGCCTTGTGCCGGTGGGGACCTCACCGGCACTTGAGTTGACGGAGGCGGCCTCCTCGCGCAACTCTCGCGGAGACTCAAGGTCTCTACCCGCGTTTCTTTGGGTGGTAACCACAGCCACCACGAAGCTCCCACTAGGGGGCCTACCCACGATGCACTATATGCGTGGGCTTTATATTAGCGGGGTTGGAAAGACCCCTATACAATGTGCATCACCCGTGGTACCGCTTTTAAGCCTTCGGTGAGGCCTCGGAACCAGCGTGCATAGTTCATGGCTAGTGAACCAGCTTGCACTCTGGTCACTGCCATTTTGTTGCCCACACCGCAACGGGACTGGCACCCGATATTTACCGCGACAGATTTCTGCCTTGTGTTTAGCGTGTACGCCTACCATGATTGGTTTAAGTACACGGCGGGCCATCCCGCACGGGGTTGCAAGTACGAACTCTGTGAACGTACCTTTTTACTTTATAGCGACAACCGGCGCCCATTTCGCTTACGGTAGCCAACCGTAGCTTTGCCATGTACCTGTGGAAGCCTGTGTGTGGCAGGACATTCCTCGCAGGTTACTATTGCGGCACTATCTAAAGCCTTATGCCGGTGGGGACACTCACCGGCATATGAGTTGACGGAGGTCTGCCTCCTCGCGCAACTCTCGCGGAGACTCAAGGTCTCTACCCGCGTATTTTTGGGTGGCAACCACAGCCACCACGAAGCTCCCACTAGGGGGCCTACCCACGATGCACTATCTTTGTGGGCTTTATATTTAGCGGTGTTGGAAAGACCCCTATACATTGTGCATCACCCGTGGCACCAATTTATCGCCTTTGGTAAGGCTTCGGAACTAGCCAAGTCTAGTCCGTGGCTAGTGAACCAAAACAGACCTGATCAGTCACGGCCATTTTGTTGCCCACACTGCAACGGGACTGGCACCCGATATTTGCCGCGACAGAAGGCCGCCTATATATAAAGACTTTTATGCAAGAACTTCATTTCATCGTGAGTATTCTGCTGTTCGAAGGTTATGGTCCATTCCGCGGGCGAAGGCCGCCTCTATAAAAGCACATTTATGCAATACACTTGATTTTACCATGAGTATGCTGCTGGCTGAGGGTTATAATCCAAATGCGGCCGGAAGCCCCTATATGAAACAACTTTTACGCAAACATTTGATTTTATCGTGAGTATTCCGTTGGATGAAGGTTAAAACCTTGGCCGCGACCAAAGGCCGCTTATATAAAACGACTTTTATGCAAAACCTTGATTTCGCGGTGAATATTCTGCTGGTTGAGGGTTATGATCCTAACCGCGGCCGAAGTCCGCCTATATATAAGACCTTTTATGGAAGTACTTTTTATCATGGATATTCTGCTGGATGAGGGTTATGAAAGCAATTTTCAATTTCAACTTTTCAATTTCAATTCAATTTCAATTCAATTTATTAAACTCCGACACTGACCATTGTAAGATTTACAATCTTATTAACTAATGGTAGCCTAAATAATACAAAACAGAAATTTCAGTTCTTAATAATTATGCAAATGTACAGAAAATTAGTATACCAAATGAGTTTAGTTAGTTAAAAAAAAGAAGAAAGAGAAAAAGAAGAAAGGAAGAAATGAAATGAGAAATAAAGGAAATGAAGAGTTAGGGGAAAAAAGAAAAGAAAAAGGAATTAGATCTCATTTAGAAACAAAAGAAGTTTGGACTTGAATAGGCCTTTGCTGACAATTCTTCTTATACTAGCCGGAAGGGAATTCCATAGTCTAATGGAGCTCACAAAAAACTGTCTTTTAGATGCTAAGTTAGTAAACCGAGGTTGAATCAACGTTATAGTTCTGCGCGAATTCGAGAAACGTAGCCTAGAGTACAAATATTCAGGCTGCCCAGTATGAATTAATTTATGAAGGAATAACAGGGTTCTTAAACGTAATAGGTTGAATGGTGTGCAATAAAATATCCTAAAAGAGAAACTAGATATGTGTTCACCTTGCCTTTTATTATATATAAAACGAGCAATGCTATTATAAATAACATTATATCTACTCAACGAGGCGTAATCGAGGCAATGGAAGATTTCGCAGCCATAAGTCAGCATAGGGAAAAGCAAAGCTTTGGATATGAGGAGTTTTGTTTGAGTAGGTAGAAAATGCTGAGTTTGCCACAACATACGTAACCCACCATATACTTTTCGGATATTAGCACTAACTTGGGAAGACCAGGACAATGTGTCACTAAAGACCACTCCTAAGTTTTTAGCGGAGTCCACATATTCAATGATTTCGCTGTCAATAGATATGTTAGGCAAGGTATGTGGTTCTAAGTGTGTTTTATAAATAGGCAAAACTTTACTTTTAACATAGTTCAATCTTAAACCATTGCTACATGCCTAATCACTTATTGAAGTAAGGTCATAATTAAGTAATAGGGCTGTATTGTTAATTTCATTAATTGGACAACTTATAACCAGTTGTAAGTCGTCAGCATACATATGGAAAAAACTATTCTTAACTACCTGAGATATATCGTCTACATAGAGCAGGAAAAGGAGAGGGCCCAGGATCGATCCTTGGGGAACACCTGAAAACACTGGTAAAAAGGAAGGCATTTTGTTGTGAACAGCGACACATTGCCGCCTCTCAGATAGATAAGAACGTAAAAAGTTACACGTTACAGCCGAAAAATTAAATTTAACTACCAGTTTGTTGAGTAAAATCGTGTGATTGACTGAATCAAATGCTTTTGAGAAATCCAATGATGTTAGAAATTATACATATGATATTGCCATTGCTATACGCAAATGATCGATGACTAAGGTCAATGCAGTGATACAGTTTCGATTGGACCGGAAACCAGACTGATAGTCGCCTAACAGATTATTAGTCGATACAAAAGCAAGGATTTGATCACGAACTAGTTTTTCAAAAACTTTAGATACAAATGGTAGGAGTGCTATTGGCCGAAAGTCATTAACTTCAACGTTGTTTTTTTTGGGAATTGGAATGATTTTAGTATTTTCCAAATTGTAGGGAAAGTTGCAGAGGCTATGATTGAATTAAACAAGTACGTAAAGTATTTACTCATAAACGGCAAAATAATTTTAATAAATTTAGGACTAATACCATCAATACCAGTCGCATTTGATTTGATAGATTGAAACGCTTTGAAAACGTCATATTCATTCACGCAAGCTAAATCAAGATTGTCGCAGTGGACATTAGAACGATGGTTATTAGCATAGTGGCCATTTGGAGCAACAAAATTATTTTGATGTGCCAAAAAATTATAATCAATTTATTCGCAGTCGACGTCTTGTGGGATTTCAGGAGAGTTTTTACCGATACCAATATTCCTTATATTATTCCAAGTTAATTTTGACGACTGAGGTCGATGAAATTTCATGCCAAAGAACTTAATTTTGGAAGCTCTTATTTTGGTATTTACTTGGTTACGTAGTCGTCGAAAAAGTACTTGCAATTCAGTAATTTTAAACTTCTTCCATTTCTTGTAGACTAAATCACGTTGTCGCATCAGATTTATAATATTAGGTGTAATCCAAGCAGGTCTGTCAGGCAGCAATACTTTAGCAACGATAGGAACGTGCTTGTTGTGGAGAGAGGTGAGATTATTAGTTAAAAAACTCAACTTGGTCATTGATCATAGGCATGTAGTAAATACTTTCCCAATCTATTGAATGCAGCTCTAGCATGAGTGACATGTAATTAACACGATTATAGTTCCTGTAGTAAACCTTATCAACAGACACAGGTGTAGTAGCTGCATTAAAAGAGTAAGTAAGAAATAAGAGGTCATGGGAAGAGAAACCAGGGGCATCTACCTGCTGATATAACATTGCTTGAATAAAAATATTGGATTCCCTTTTGTTTAAAGCATTGCAGTTGAAATCGCCACAAACAATTATTTCAGTATATATACAAGAAAGCTGCTCAAGAGTTGTTAGGAACTGTTGAAAACATATCCGTTTATTAGGTCTATAGACCGTACTTAACAAAATTTTCCTGCTAGCTTGAGATATTTCTAGAAAAATAAATTCAGAGAGGCAATCAGGATTAGAATTAGTAATCAAGCGACAATTAATATTATTTTTAAAAAATACAGCCACCCCACCTCCCATACGAAGCTGGCGGTCTGAGCGAAAAATTTTATATCCCTTAAGCCTATAAAAGTAATTAGGAATTACTGGAAGAATTACTGGAATAATTACTGGAATTACTTTGTCATCAACAAAGGCAGTATAAAAGTTTATTGACAAAGAAATGACTGTGAGAGAATAATAATAATCAAGAGAGTAAGACCATAAGCAAAGAGTATATATAGAAAAGAGATTTTATAACTCAACTCAAAGAAAAATTTCATGCGCCATTATCAGCATAAACAACTCAATTCACTGCGGCCGCGTTGGCAGCGCAGTTTGGTGAATGTGGTGAATCTTTCGCTACTATTTTGTTTTTGTAACAAAATCGGTCCCGCGTACGATGGCGATAATGAACGCGAGGACACTTGCCTATGCTGAGCATTTGCGTATATGCTTATCTATTTACCATTATTTTGTTGGTGTAGTGACATCTGTGTGAGGATTTCAAGCGCAGTGCCGGAATGATAGGGCCCAAAAAGGAATGATGTGCTTCTTTTTTACTTATTTCATAAGTTACATGACACTAAAAATTAATTAATAATTTGCTATGATTTATTTTCTTATTTTACTTTTTTAACAAATTTATCCTTATGCTTTATGGTATATAATTTAACTTCTATTATCTCATAATGTATGTGCTAAGAGGCGGATTATCCGTAAGGCAAACTAAGCACGTGCCTAGGGGCGCGTAGTTACAAGGGGCACACAAGTTAAAATTTATAGTATTATGATGGTCATTTATGGCTGATACAGGGGCGCCGATGAAGTACTTGCCTAGGGCGCTCTGCACTTTTAATCCGCCTCTGTATGTGCAACAACAATTGAATTTGTTACGGTTTTGGTTATTGGTATTTTGGTAATTGTTTTGGTTATTAGATCCAAACAAAGTTTATTGTTTCAAAGAAATTTAATGTGATTCGTATTGTGTTCTATTTGATTGATGGTTTGTTTTCATATTTTTTGATATATTTTTGGCATTTTTCGGTTTTTATAATTAAAGATTTCGGAATTTTTTCGGTTTTGATAATTAAAAATTTTATAATGAGTGCAAGTGTGAATTGTATTTTGCTGAATTGCGATGGAAAAACCGCGGATGATATACACCTATACAGGTTTCCATCAGAAAGAACCTTATTAGAAAAATGGTGCAACAATCTTAAAATTAATATAAGCAGTGTTGATTATTCATCTAGGATTTGTAGTCGGCACTTTGACCCAAGTTGTGGGTCTAAAAAGCTTAAAAGTGGTTCTATTCCTACTAAGGACCTCGGTAAGTTGGCAACTCGTGTACTCATTGATTATACCCTACACCTGTGGAGATCAGGGTACTTGCGAAAATAAGTTAGAACAATTCGTCATGAAATTTGACAGGAATACGACGAGGGTGTTGCTAAGTTTTAAGATAGGAAAATTAAAACCAATTATTTATAATCGGAAATGAATATATTATTTCTCAAAACTATAGTGTCTTAATAACTCAAAACATAAGTACCAAGCATTTTCTTCGATTCCACAGCTACTGGTGTAGGGTTTATCAGCTTCGACCAGGTTGAAATTAACAATTTTACTTATTTTTGCTTACGAACCTGCCTTATACCAATTTTTTATCTTATAAAAGGCCATGATGAGGACGATATAGTTTTGTCTACCTTTGGATTGAGACATAGAGTACGAGTGTGCTCAATAAATAATTGTAGAAGTAATACAGATCAGTGTATTATTTATTCCTTTCCCACTGATGAGAGCGCTCGGTTAGCTTGGATAGAAGCTTGCAATTTACAAGAAAAAGCAAGGAAATTAAAACAGTTATGGATATGTGGAAAACATTTCGACCCAGCTGT
Source organism: Physocephala rufipes (assembly GCA_963966595.1). Lineage (NCBI taxonomy): Eukaryota > Metazoa > Arthropoda > Insecta > Diptera > Conopidae > Physocephala > Physocephala rufipes. The sequence continues at coordinate 20,409 of CAWZZZ010000233.1, forward strand.
CGTAAGTCCAAAAAAATTACTAAAAAATGCATTCCCAAAATATCTAGTAACGCGATTCAATGAAAATATCCATATTAATAATGATTTCGCCGAAAATGAAGAAACCTATGTTGATAGCCAAAATTGTGACAATTGTCATAAATATTGCAAACTTGCAAATTATTACCAGAAAAAGAACATAGAGTTAGAGAGAAAGATTAATCAGAATGATTTGGCCTCCGAGCAGAAGATTGATTCTCTTAACTTGGAAATATATATTTTAAAGAACAAAATTGTTGAGTTAGAGAAGTCAGTCGAACAATTAAAACAGTCTGCCATAATACCATCACCAGGTGCTAGCGAACATGCTGTTACATTTGCTAGGCTTATAATTGGAGATAAAAATATTCGCGAATATTCGGAATATCAAAAAAAATTATTTCAGCAGATTAATTTTCATTCAACAAAAGCGTACTTATTTTTACGTGACAAACTTCTTTTTAATATGCCAAATTTATCATCGCTTTGGAGATGGCGATTGGTTAAAATTATTCTACCTTGTCTCAATGAAGGCATTATATCTCATTTTAAAAGCTTGGCCGAAGGTATGACTCCTCAATCGCGAAACTGTGTACTCCTATTTGACGAAGCCATTATAAAGAAAGAATTGGAGTATAATAGTGCTCAAGATCAGGTGGATGGATTTGTCGATATGGGCGGAGGTCAGCGTCAAAAAATACCTGCTAATAGAGTTTTAGTCTTCATGATTAAAGGCGTTGTGGACAACTGGAAATATGTTCACAGCTTTTATTTCACCGCAGGAGGACTAAACTGTAAGTTATGTGTGTTAGATTTGCATAGACTTTTATGATATTTTTATGTATTTAAGGAATTTAAGGTTTTTATATATTTCAGCTGAAAACCTCATAACAATAATATTAGAAGTTCTTGATACATGTTGAAGTTTCCGACAGGGTTGGATGTTAAGGTATATTGGAACGAACTTCCGTCATCCCTCGTCAAATTTGGTTTGGAGACAAACCGGTTTCGGCGTTGTGCCATCTTCAGTGTGTAGTTACGTACACAGTGTGTACGAGAACGTAACTACACACTGAAGATGGCACAACGCCGAAACCGGTTTGTCTCCAAACCAAATTTGACGAGGGATGACGGAAGTTCGTTCCAATATACCTTAATATTAGAAGTCGTGCTCTCCGTTCTAGAATGTGGATTTAATCTTAGAGCAATTATAGCAGATCAAGGCTCAAACAATGTTTCCTGTTTCAGTAGATTGACTGACCATTTCACAAAAAACTATTTTGTGTTTCTTAATAAAAAAATATATGTAATGTTTGATTACTGTCATCTTTTTAAAAGCGTCAGGAATACATTGCTCAGAAACAATATAATAACCGAAAAAGGTGTAGCCAGTTGGCAAGTTTTAGAAGAAGCTTACGAGATTGATAAGTCTAGCACTCTACGAATGATGCCAAAGCTTACTGACGTCCACATAAGACCCAAGCTTTTCGAAAAGATGAGAATTAGGATGGCAGCACAAATACTAAGCAACTCAGTAGCCTCATGTATTTCTCATTGTGTTAGTCAAAAATTATTCACAAATCCTGAAAACATAAAAAATGCAGAAGCAACTTGTGATTTTATTAAACAGTGCAATGATGGATTCGATTTCTGTGATTGCAAAAACTTCTGCGACAAAAATATAAATAAAAGGCCAGTAACACGCGACTGTCCTAAAATAGAAAAAATTAAGGGTTTTATAAAATTTTTGAATAGTTTAATAATACCAAACAAAAAAGTTCAATGCATTAAAGGCTTACAGTTCACACTAAAGTCTATGCTTGCACTCATTGACGACATGTTCCAGGATCCCAATATTGCATTTATTATGTTAGAGAGGTTTAATCAGGACTCTTTGGAAAATATTTTTTCTGTTATGCGATCAACATTAGGTAATAATGTTAATCCATCCGTAAGAGAAGTTCAGTACGTTACAGCAAGAATATTATCCATGAAATTTGTGACGCACAACTATCATGGGGATAATAAAAACTGCGAAAACGACGACGACTTAATGCTGGAATGGAATTTTGCCGATAATTCAAATTCAGATTTAAGTCACGATGACTCGTTAAGTCGCAACAGATTAAATCAAAATGAAGAAACCACAAGCCATGCCCCTTTCACAACACCTGTCTCCCTTACTGTGGTAGAAAAGAGTGTGGGTCGATATTTTGTAGGCTATGAACTCAACTTAAAACTCGGCAAGAAATTTCAATGCACCAACTGCGAAGAAAACCTCTTAAAATTAGAAAACTCTAGTTTTGATTCAGAGAGCTTCATTTTATCTAAAAATTATAGTAACAGTAATCTTTGGCTAAAAAATCCTTCCGATGAATTTTTCGACATTTGTCAACTCATCTTTTCTGTATATAAAAGCATTTTCGATAGTTCATGTCATGAAAAATATTTAAAGAAGAGGATTATTGAAGAATGCATAAAACAAACCAAGAGTTCTTTTCCGGATTAGTTCAGCGAAACTGGACGCTGTTTCAATCATCACTATTCCATTTTGGATCACCTTATAACCATTCTTCTCCGAAAAAATGCAAGATGGTTAAAGGAAAAGATCATATCAGAACAAATGGAAGAACGATCTGACTTAAGACGAACTGACTTCAGGGCATACCATGACAGGGACAGCAAAATGCAAAGGCTTCTTGAGAATTAATTCTACATTTTATATTTATATTTTTTTCATTACATTCATTATTATTATTACATTTACTTTATCAACGCTAACAAGTTGTTTCATTTATTACAAGAACTTAACCTGTATCTTAACTTATATTTATTAACACTGCTGTAAATATTTATATAGTATTAAATTAAACCTGGCAAATATGGCTTTTATTGTGCATGTATATTTTATTTGCTTTTATTATGCATGTAGATTAACCTTCTTATAAACACTAACTGGTTATTAACTTGTGCTCTTTAAAACTGATGTAAATATTTTTATTTTTCTAAATTTGGTAAAGAAATAAATAATTTTAAAATGTATCTACATTCACATGTAAAAAATCAATTATTAAAAACGTAAAAAATATGAAAATAAATCTGAAAAGATGAAATAATTTTATTGAATTTATTGAAATTTTATTTTAAATTTATTGAAATTTTATTGAATTTTATATGACAATTGGATTTAACATAATTTTTCCCCAAATATATTTTTTTCAGCATATTCTCAAAACATAAAAATCTTCCGAAATCAGAATAATAAAATTTGCTGTGCTCTGTCCATTCGGGCAACAACAAATTCAACTTTCAGTCAGAGGAAAAGAATTCGGCTGCTCTCGTTTGGCAAGATATTTTCATTCATTGCTTTCTTCGTTCAATGCCCTGACCGCCGGCAAGTGATATGGCCATTCGGGCAACAACAAATTCCACTTTCAGTCATTTCTCCCTTTCATTCCTTAATTGGCATATATTTGCTGCTTCGGACAACTCTTCCTTCACATAATCATTTATGAAGTAAAACAAAATTCACCACTGATTTCTCTGCCAGCAAAACATGAACAGAGTTATCGACTGCATTTCTAATAATGGCACATGAAAATATCTTTCTCCTCAAAAATTTTGAGTTATAAAATCTCTTCTTATTCTATACTCTTTGGACGTGTATAGGCCGAGTGAATCTGCTTTCTCCTTTTTAAATTGGACGCTCTTAAGAGAGAAGCCCGATTTCTCGTGGTGAGGCTCTCATTAACATAAAATTTAACATTAGAAGAGAGACCTAAGCCATTGAGTTGAAGAGAACGTTTTGATGCCTTGCGAAAACTCGATGCTGCCCTCAGGAACCTGTTTCTCTCAGAAGAGTCTGCGAAGCTCAAATTGATTGGGGGAGAAAGAGAGTCAGATGAATTAATGTTAAAACTCACTCTACTAACAGCACGATAAGCACGGCTGAGCCGAGCTCCACTAAATCCTATGGTTGAGCACAACGTCGAAAAGATCTTATGCATATCCTCGTCCTTGATAAATGGAACACCAAACATAACAGCATCAGTGGAAATCATTCTCCGCTCAACATTGTCGATACGCTCCAGAGCTTCATCCAGCTGGTGACAGTAATTCGTAACTTCGGTTGATGAGGAATCCACAACATCCGTACGCGCGGAAAGATTCTTGATGGCTTCATCCGATTTCGCAAATTCCATCTTCCAATCAGCTTCGAGTTTGCGGATTTGGGTGCTAAAGTCATCGCGAAGAGAGCGTAGCTCCTGTCGAAAAGTAGCATTCAACTCTTCACGAAGCGTGTTGATTTCGGTCTTAACAACTTTAGAAAGATTTTCGTTAAATTTCAAAAACCGCTCATCCATCATTTGTAGGAAAGCAGAAGAGTCAGCAATGCCTACTGACGGTGTTTTGTTTGGAGTTTGAGACTCAATAACGGCAGATTTTGTTCCTTTGTTCGATCTCAAAATTAAGGTCGACATATCACGAGTATTTTCGTATTTTTTATTTATCAATATGTGAAATGGAATCAACACTTTTCAATAGAATTCACCAGAAACCAGTAAAAGGATATTTTACACCGTCAGATTAAAAAAAAAAAGACAAGACAGACGTCGATCAACCACTGCAAAACGGACAACTTGAAAACGCGTCTATTCCACTCTAGTGTACATTATATTCACACACGCATCTAATTAAAAAAAAATAAAAATAAAAAAAATATTTTTATGCAAGAATTTTATTTTATCGGGGGTATTCCGTTGGGTGAGGGTTATGATCTTTTCCGTGGCCAAAGGCTGCGTCTATAAAAGGATTTTTATGCAAAACACTTGATTTTATCGTGAGTATGCTGCAGGCTGAAGGTTATAACCCTATCGCCTATATAAAACGACTTTTATTCAAGAACTTCATTTTAGCGTGAGTATTCAGCTGGTTGAGGGCTATGATTCTTGCCTCGGCCGAAGGCCGCAACTTTTACGCAAACACTTGATTTTATAGCGAATATTCTTCATATTATTCAATTTTTCTTACTTCCTAACTTATTTTCGATTATAAATTACTCAGTTCATGTTTAACACTAGAACCACTGATCGGTCAA
>CAWZZZ010000234.1:0-22681 GCA_963966595.1 Physocephala rufipes
ATATATATATATATATATATATATATATATATATATATATATATATATATATATATATATATATATTATATATATATATATATATATATATATATATATATATATATATATATATATATATATATATATATATATATATATATATATATATATATATATATATATATATATATATATATATATATATATATATATATATATATATATATATATATATATATATATATATATATATATATATTTATATATATATATATATATATATATATATATATATATATATATATATATATATATATATATATATATATATATATATATATATATATATATATATATATATATATATATATATATATATATATATTATATATATATATATATATATATATATATATATATATATATATATATATATATATATATATATATATATATATATATATATATATATATATATATATATATATATATATATATATATATATATATATATATATATATATATATATATATATATATATATATATATATATATATATATATATATATATATATATATATATATATATATATATATATATATATATATATATATATATATATATATATATATATATATATATATATATATATATATATATATATATATATATATATATATATATATATATATATATATATATATATATATATATATATATATATATATATATATATATATATATATATATATATATATATATATATATATATATATATATATATATATATATATATATATATATATATATATATATATATATATATATATATATATATATATATATATATATATATATATATATATATATATATATATATATATATATATATATATATATATATATATATATATATATATATATATATATATATATATATATATATATATATATATATATATATATATATATATATATATATATATATATATATATATATATATATATATATATATATATATATATATACACAACAATCTTCATTACATGAAGATTTTTTGAAATCATGACTTTTATCATGATTTTATGTTTATTGTTGGTTGATTAACATCATTGGTAACATTGCTATGCAAGACCAATTGAATATTCGTACTTTGAATACTCTTCATTTCCAACCTTCATTTCATTTCATTTCGTTCGAACATTCGAACCATGCTCTGTTCCCTTATAAAGGTTGTGACGAATACACGCGGCAAATAATTCACTTTATTAATTCATCTATACCAAGCAATTCTCTGCTTAGATTTAGAAACTATAAAGGTAGAAGTAAAATGGCATCAGCCAATCTTACTTATATATACATCAATACGGACGTATAATTTCAATTATAGATCGCTCATAGAGCAAATTATCTTGTATCGCCATTTCGTTGTCACTCGAATCTCATACAATCATCATTTAATATAGTGAATTTATTATCACTATTTATAAGAATATTTATATATACGACTATATATAATATTGCCCATTCGTAATCAATCGTATATCTTATTATATTGGATAACATTCCATTTGCAAATCATATCAAAATCATTAGTACCTTCTTCAAATAAAGGCTTTTGAAATCATGACTTCTTCTATCATGATTTTGTGCTTATTGTTGGTTGATTAACAACATTATTGGTAACATATTGCTATGCAAGACCAATCGAATAATCATACTTTGAATATTCAACATCGTTTTCCAACCATCTTTTTCATTCATTTACCATGCTCTGTTCCCTTATAAAGTTTTTTAAACCAGCACCCGAGGAAAGATGTTTTGTTCGAAGTTTATTCAAACAAAATTTAATATAGTAAATTATTGTCACTGTTTATATGCATATTTATATATACGACAATATATATAACATTGTACATGCACCTCCAATCGCATTTTATTATATTGAAAATATTCAATTTTCAACATATATCAATCATTATAACTTCGCATGAAGCTTTTTGAAATCATGACTTTTAATCATAATTTTATGCTTATTGGTGTTCATTAATATCATTGGTAACATTGCTTTGCAACACCAATTGAATATTCGTACTTTGAATATTCTTCATTTCCCATCCATCTTCTTCATTCATTCACCACCCTCTGTTCTCTTATAAAGGTTGTGACAAATGCACGCAACGAAAACCTTTTTTGGTCAAATTTATTCCAAATTTGAAACAAACACTATTTAATATAGTGAATTAATATTCACTATTTATATATACGACAATATTTAACATCGTACATGCACCTCCAATCGCATTTTATTATATTGAGAAAACGCTCAATTTGCAACTTATATCAATCACTATACCTTCACATGAAGATATTTGAAATCATGACCTTTGTCATAATTTTATGCTTATTGGTGTTCATTAATATCATTGGTAACATTTCTTTGCAACACCAATCGAATATTCGTACTTTGAATATTCTTCATTTTCCAACCATCTTTCGCATTCATATTTACCATGCGCTCTATTCCCTTATACAAGCATTATTAAATATAATGAATTATTATTCACTATTTATATCTATATTTATATATACGACAATATTTAACATCGTACATGCACCTCCAATCGAATTTTATTATATTGAAAACGTTCAATTTGCAACTTATATCAATCATTATACCTTCACATGAAGATATTTGAAATCATGACTTTTGTCATAATTTTATGCTTATTGGTGTTCATTAATATCATTGGTAACATTGCTTTGCAACACCAATCGAATATTCGTACTTTGAATATTCTTCATTTTCCAACCATCTTTCGCATTCATATTTACCATGCGCTCTATTCCCTTATACAGGCATTATTTAATATAGTGAATTATTATTCACTATTTATATTTATATTTAGGTTAGGTTGTAGTGGCTGTCCAACCTGACCTCGACACACTTAGGCCTACTAGGGCCCATTGTGATACCACAAGTTCGTGGAGTCAATTCACAATCAACAGTTACGCTTTATCCCCGGAGGTTGGAAACCATCCTGAGCTGCAAATAAAAGCCTTCAAGTGCGCTATTTTTGCGCTTTTAAGCTCCGATAGAGAGTTAAAGAATGAGGACCCCAGATGTATCCATCTCCTATTAGCTAGGGCCGGACCCCCACACAGCAGGTGCGTAATCGACTCCTCCTCCTCCGGGTCCATGCAGCTCCTACAAAAGTCATTTGCTGCTGCTCCCAGCCTGGCTGCATGTGTCCCTATGAGTGCATGGCCTGTAAGTATTGCAAGTAATGCCGCCAGCATCGGTCTTTTTAGCTTTAGCAACTCTGTCGACCTCCTTGAGTTCAACTCAGGCCAAAGAAGTCGGGAGATAATACAATCGTCCCTACTAGCCCATCTTAGATTAGAGATCTCTACCGATCTCTTATGCAATAAGTGTTTGTAGGTTGAGAACGGCATACCGATATGTTCCTGTATGTATTCCGAGCACACCGTTCCCTCCCTTGCCAATCTGTCTGCCATGCAGTTACCTGGAATATCCCTGTGCCCAGGAACCCAGGTAAGATGAATGTTGAAGTAATCGCCCACTGTATTCAGTAATGATCGGCATTTATCCACTGCAATCGAAGTTATCTGCACCGATCCCAGAGCTTTAATTGCCGCCTGACTATCTGAGAAGATATTAATATCTCTGCTAGTAGGGACATTTACTCGAAGCCATTTTATGACTTCCTCGATTGCCAAAATCTCGGCCTGAAACACGCTGCACAAGTCAGGTATTTTACCCTTTATCTTTAGTTTCAAAGGTTTGCAATACACACCTAGTCCCAGCCTGTTGTCCAGCTTAGAACCGTCCGTGTAAAAGTCTAAGTATCCTCTTCTATGAGGAGTGCCCCGCTCCCACCATGATCTCGGTGGTATATGCGTATGAAATCTTTTTTGAAAAAATTGTTTTGGAGGCTGGTAGTCAATGACCCCCCACTCAGGACAGCAGTTTAGAATGGTGCTGTGTCCAACGCCAAATTGGGTCCATTGACCCGACTGTTGTAAGCGTTTGGCCGAGTTCGTCGCTACCATTTTGCCGAATAGATCCAACGGCAGAAGGTGAAAGATGACATTTAGGGCCTCTGTAGGTGTGGTCCTCAGGGCGCCACTAAGTAGAATGATCGCGTCTCTGAACTCTGCTGAAGAGTTTTAGAGTAGACGACTTTTCAAGTGCTGTCCACCAAAAGGTGATACCATAAGTGAGAATCGGCCTGACGATAGCGGTATAAATCCAAAAACCTACCTTGGGGGAGAAGCCCCAGTTCTTACCTATCGTCTGTTTGCATGAGTATAGAGCTACTGTGGCTTTCCTCATTCTATCTGCGATAGTAAGCTTGTAGTCAAGTTTCTTATCCAGTATGAGTCCTAAAAATTTGGCCTTATCATTGTAGGTCAATTGGACACCATCCAGTGTCAATGACTTCATTGCAGAAAGCTTGTATCTCCTGGTAAACAAAACTACTTCCGTTTTCCTGGGATTCACTGAAAGGCCCGCTGTAGTGATCCATCTACTGAGCCTATTAAGAGCGCATTGCATAATGTCGCATAATGTTGTAGGAAATTTACCAGACACGGTGATCGCCACATCATCAGCATACGCAATCACCCTACAGCCCGTAGATTCCATTTCGTTCAGTATGCCATTTACCGCCAGATTCCATAACAGCGGCGAGAGAACCCCTGTGGAGTGCCCCTATTCACCATTCTTGTTAGGTTGGAGACCCCCCACTTCGACGTGATTCTTCTCTTGCATAGCAGCTGAGCTACGATTCCCCTTACCGACTTATCTACATGCAGTTCTACCAGGGGATTCATAATAGCAGAAGGGTTCACCTTGTTAAAAGCCCCTTCTATGTCTACAAAGGATACAAGGGTGTACTCCTTTTGCGAAAGAGATTTCTCGATGTTGCCCAATAATCCATGAAGGGCGGTTTCTGTCGATCGCCCTTTGGTGTAGGCATGTTGGTTTTTCAAGAAATTAGAGCAATCAAATTTACCTCTTATATATACATCCAATAACCGTTCCAGAATCTTGAGCAGGAACGAGGTAAGACTGATTGGCCTGTAGTCATTAGGCTCAGTATGCGATATTTTACCTGCTTTCGGGATAAAAATGACATTACTTTCTCTCCATACTAAAGGAATATGGGAAAGTTTTAAGCATGAGATGTAGATCATCTCCAGCCAGGGCAGGATAAGATCCTTCATCTTTTGAATTTCAATCGGGGTGATCCTATCAGGTCCGGCCGACTTATAGGGTTTGAAGCTATCAATCGCCCAGACTATCTTACATCAAGAGATCACCAACCTGATAACGTTCGGAGACGCTTCAGCCATTTCCAGTTCTGGTTCCGACTCTTCACAGATTGGAAAATGTGTGTTTAACAGCAAGTTCAACGAACTCAAGCTTGATGTTGTCCACATTCCTTCGTTGTCTCTAAGGCTTCCTATGCTATTAGGGTTATTAGCAAGGACCTTCCTTAGTCTGCTAACCTCCGTTGTTTCCTCTACATTGCTGCAGTAGGACCGCCATGAGGCTCTTTGTGCACCTCTGATCATTTTTTATAGTGCCTGAGTTGTACTTTATAGACAGACCAATCTTGGGAATCTCTAGAGGATTTGGCCCTATTAAAGAGTCTCCTACAAGAGTCCCTGGCCTTTTTGAGCTCCGCTGACCACCAAGGCGGCTTCTTTTTAGCTGGTGGGATAGTCACGGGACATGTTGCCTCTAATGCAGAGTTAAAGGCCTCTGTGATGTTTCCGACTAGCGTATCTAACTCGGATGTATCACTCGGTTCATGGTTTGGGATGTTCTTTAAACCCGTTATAAATGTACGCCTATACTTTACCCAGTCTGTGCGTCTGATATTTCTATTACAGGCCCAGATCTGGGTGTTCGGGCAATTTACAATACTAAATAAAAGGTATCGGTGGTCTGAAAAGGAGTGTTCTGCAGAGACCTTACAATCCCTGATACTATATATTAAGGGGTTTGAGACCAAGGTTAAGTCTAGCACCTCCTGCCTGTTACTAACTACAAATGTGGGTTCGTTACCCCGGTTGCATACCACTAAATTTTCATGCATTATAAAATCCAGAAGTGACTCACCTCTGTTATTGGTGCCGCTGCTGCCCCATATGGTGTGATGGGCGTTGGCATCACAGCCCACCACCAGGTATTTGTTGAGGCGACCGGTTTCCTTCACAATATGCGCCAACTCATCTGTTGGAGGAAGATCCGGCGCATCAAACGGAAGGTATGCTGACACCAGCCAATACTCTTCCCCAGCATTCTTCATATCTTCATATCTATATTTATATATACGACAATATTTAACATCGTACATGCACCTCCAATCGCATTTCAATTATATTGAAAACGTTCAATTTGCAACTTATATCAATCATTATACCTTCACATGAAGATATTTGAAATCATGACTTTTGTCATAATTTCATGCTTATTGGTGTTCATTAATATCATTGGTAACATTGTTTTGCAACACCAATCGAATATTCGTACTTTGAATATTCTTCACTTCGCACCCAATTTTTCATTTAAACAACATGCTCTATTCTCTTATATAGGTTGTGACAAATACACGCCGCAAAAACCTTATGGGTCAAATTTGAACTGACACGCCGCAAAAACTTTTTATAGTCAAAATGTATAAAAATGATAGAATAATTCTACATATAATTTAAGAAAACAAATCAACAATGAAACAAGATAACAAAGATCGATAATGAAATCGATCTATCTAGGCATCTTATTTCATCATAATTGTTTATTTAAATCATGCGTAGAAAAATCCTATCATTTCTCTTCTACATACTATGAACGCAATAACAATTATAACTATATATTGCTTGCGTATATACTAGGATATCTCTTTGTTGAATATGAAACGATCAATTTCAAGAAATCAATCGAATCAGACAATTCATCATATGTTGTCAATTTGTTAAAATTCAAAGATATTTTGAATTTAATGTTATAAATGTAAATATGTACATTCAAGTAATATATACATTATATTATATGAACGCAATAGCAATTATAACCATATTTTGCTTGCGTATATGTTAAGATATTTCTTTGTTGAATATGAAACGATCAATTTAATGAAATCAATCGAATCAGAAAATTCATCATATGTTGTCAATTTATTAAAATTCAAAGATATTTTGAATTTCATATTATAAATGTAATATATATACATATATGTAATATATACATTATATTGTATTATATGAACGCAATAGCAATTATAACCATATTGCTTGCGTGCATATATATTAAGATATTTCTTTGTTGAATATGAAACGATCAATTTCAAGAAATCAATCGAATCAGAAAATTCAACTTATATACGATGATTCATATTAAAACGAATCATCGAGCAAAGGATGAGCTTCAGTGGATCGCAGTATGGCAGCTGCTCTACCACTTACAACACCTTGCCCGTTACAAAAGTCGTTTACAATTGATTCTAGGCATTGTCATTGTATTAAATAATGTTTTAATATGTAACTAGCGCGGTACCCAGGTGATAATTAATCCTCCCGGATTTGCTATGTTACAAATAACATTGGCATCATATATTCATTATCGTTTATAAATAAATATAAACTTTAAATGATTTAGAAGCCATACAATGCAATTGCCCCATTTTTATCATTGCAGTCCAGCACGGATACGACCTTAGAGGCGTTCAGGCATAATCCAACGGACGTAGCGTCATACCACTGTTCGCTCGAACAAGTATTGTGCCATTGGTCCGTACCTGCGGTTCCTCTCGTACTACGCAGGAATGCTGTCGCAACAAATTTGTCATTAGTAGGATAAAACTAACCTGTCTCACGACGGTCTAAACCTAGCTCACGTTCCCTTGCATGGGTGAACAATCCAACGCTTGGTGAATTTTGCTTCACAATGATAGGAAGAGCCGACATCGAAGGATCAAAAAGCGACGTCGCTATGAACGCTTGGCCGCCACAAGCCAGTTATCCCTATGGTAACTTTTCTGACACCTCTTGTTAAAAACTCTTTAAACCAAAAGGATCGATAGGCCGAGCTTTAGCTGTCTCTGTGTACTGAACACCGAGATCAAGTCAGCATTTGCCCTTTTGCTCTATGTGTGGTGTCTGTCCGCACTGAGCTGGCCTTGGGACACCTCCGTTATTATTTGAGAGATGTACCGCCCCAGTCAAACTCCCCACCTGGCAATGTCCTTGAATTGGATCATACCTGAGTGCTGGGGTTATACCAAATCTCAATTATAATTATAACATCGATAAGATGATATATTTTATTAAAATCTGTTTGCAATTATATAACAAACTCTTAATATTTTGATCAAGAAACTTGCATCAAGACCAAATACCATAAGATATATAAATATATCCGTATAATGGCTAGGAAATGATACATGCTCCATTTAATCAAGTAAGTAAGGAAACAATAAGAGTAGTGGTATTTCATTGGCGATATATGAATAAATTCATAAATCTCCCACTTATGCTACACCTCTTATGTCTCCTTACACTGCCAGACTAGAGTCAAGCTCAAAAGGGTCTTCTTTCCCCGCTAATTATTCCAAGCCCGTTCCCTTGGCTGTGGTTTCGCTAGATAGTAGATAGGGACAGATTCCTATCGGTGCTTTACGTGAACACCTACCGTGAAGGCTTAAGTCCACGGTGGGCCATCCCACACGGGGTCAATTTAAGCGTCGACCGGCGCCCATCGGATGAGCACGAAGTGCCATCTCCAGTACCAGATCTAAAGCCATGCGTAAGGACATGAGCTTACTCCTTGGTAGGGAGTCGAGGCCTATCTACACCTCTTAGGTTGAAAATACAACCTTATGTCTCCCGCGACTTTGGGAACAACCACAACCACCGCGATGCTCCCACTAGGGGGCCTACCTCAATAGACAGGAGTGGCTGGATAGCATGAAAGCTATTCCAACCACTGGGCACCCTGTCTCCTGCGGTACCAGAATATAGCTTCTGGTCAAGCTTTGGCAACCGTGAAGGTCACTTCCAGTTGGGTTCCATACAACCCCGGACTGGCGGCCTAAGAATGAGGGAAGAGGGGAGGGGGAGGAAATAGGAATTGGGAGGGGTGGAGCTGAAACGAAGAAGAGGGGGACAAAAATAGTGGCGGAGCGTTTCAGCTCGAGGAATTCAAAATCTTACAAATTTCAACCTAGAAATTCGAAGATCAAAAAATTTTAAAATTGAAAATTTTAAAAATTTTGAAATTCAAAACTCAAGTTCGAAATTCCCAAGACCTTGAACTCACACACACTCACACACACAGAACACACAGACAACCTAATTGCTCCTAATATTTCTGCGCCTATCAAAAACATTCTTGGCAAATCTACTCAAGCTGTGGACGTTCGAGATAGAAGAAAATACCTCGCTCACGTCACAGCCGTCATCACCGTAAACAATACCCATCGAATCTAAATCCCTAAACTCTGAGTAAGATGGGCACATACACAGAACATGTACCCAATCTTCAGAAGACGACCCGCAATGACATCCGGCACTTTCGCACAGACCCCTTTTGTGCAAAAACGCATTAAACGAACCATGCCCCGTTAGAATATATCCTAAGCTAAGGCCAAAACTTAGCTCAGGATTAGCGCCCATGAAACAGACATCCCTTAGAAATCTGCAAGTAACTCTTCCGTTTACAGATGCGTCCCATCTAGATTGCCATCTAGACATGACTCAATCTCTTAGAAGAGCCTTACGCCCATTGGAAGACAATCCCTCTATGTCCCTATTAATAAACCAATCGACACCACTAACCTGCAAACCCCTTTTGACTTTGAAGGCTATTCCCCGTTGAATAGCTACCAAATCAAGTGGGGGAACACCGAGCAATACCTGCATGGCCTCAGTGGAGACCGTGCGGCACACTGGCAAACACCCCATAATCGCCCTTCTCTGGCATTTCAAAATCTGATTACGGCCTGCTACAGTCATAACTGTTTCGTACCATACCGACGCCCCAAAAGTTGCACAAGCAACAAATAAGCCGTCATATATGATACGGACAGCACGCCTGCTCAGCCCCCAATCAGACCTTAAAACGCGCCTAACCTGACCAACCACACTACACATACGCTCATTCATACGTAACAAATGAGGCATGAACCTCATTCGCTCACTCATAGTAATTCCCAGATACTTGACTTCCGTCACATATCTGAGACTTACCCCATTCACACGCACCGCAGGAGGCCGTCTGACCGATAAACTACCTTTAAGTAGCATCATGACAGACTTTTCCTCGGACACAGACACACCGACAGATTCACCCCATTCATGCACTATTGGCATCACCAGCTCAGCCTTTCTTTCAAGTTCAGCACGGGACTGACCTGGAAGAAGAATGAGCAGATCATCTGCGTAAGCGCAACACATGCAGTGCGCGTTTAGTTGCTGTAACAGTGGATCCATCATTAGGTTCCATATAAACGGACCGCAGATAGATCCCCGTGGACAGCCACGCACTACATCAACACACACACTTTCACACACACCAACTACCCTAGCTTTTCTGTCAGAGAAATAACTTTACCACAAGTTAATTTCTTGACAGCCAACTTCCCGCAATCTACCTATAACCCTATTCCAGCTCAAGTAATCGAAGGCACCTTTAAAATCAATAAAGATACCCAAGATATATCTTATATATATAATATACTTGGAGCTGCTTTCCCTAACGCAATTCCTAACAAAAGCCCACGCGTCTTCTACACCTTTTCCCTTTCTAAAACCAAACTGAACCGGTGACATTGGAACAGTCATATCACCCAAAAGCCTCTCCACCATTATTCTTTCCAGTACTTTTCCAAGCACCGGAAGTAAGCAGATTCCTCGATAAGAGCGAGGATTAGTCCTCACCTTATCGGGAGATTTCAGAAGGACCATAAATCGGGCCTCCTTCCATCCATGGGGGAAATAGCTTTGCCTCACGCAGCTTCGATACAAGGAAACCAAGTATTCAGGATTAACCTTCCAGATGGTTTTCACCATCTCTCCAGTTATTCCATCAAAACCCGGTGACCTTTTGGATCGAATGAGCGATACAGCCTGCTCCAACTCGCCTCTTGTGACATCGGACGGAACGGACGGAACGTGAATATCATCTGCCGTGAAGGCACTATCAGCGGATGCTTTTGGAAAAAATTCATTAAGCAAGACGCTTAGACAATCTTTCCAACTATAAACGAAGCTATCACCTACACGTAAACTGCTAATCTCACTCCTATTGGAATTCCTACAAATCCTATACGCTTGGCCCCATGGATCATCCCTATTACTAGAAACGAACCTTTTCCAATCGTTCTCCTTGACTTGCAGAATCATTTTCTTGTATTCCGCTAAGCAATGTCTGAATTCAGTGACAGTCTGAGCCAAATCTTCAGCATTAGGCATGCGAGCGCGTTGGAATTTCTTCCTCAACTTTCACAATGTCCGTCGCTTCAATGTTAGCTCGCGCGTCCACCATTTCACTCTTTTTCGATCCACCTTGCGGCTTCTCTCAAAGAGATCATCGTTTACGCGCCACACACACTCATTCAGAAACTCGATTTGCTGATCGGCATTCAAGAGCTCGTATTCATGCAGCGACATGGAAGTGAGCGCTGCACTTATATGAGCACCATAAATATTCCAATCAGCTCTTCGAGTGCACCATCGCTTAACATCTATACTTTCCCTGACGACAATTTCTCTAGAAATATCTATCTGTATAAAATTGTGGTCACTAACCCCTTCAGTGACCATTCAACTACAACTGAATTCCCTAAACGCCACCTGATTTGCAAGAGTGACATCAATATCACTCCTGCCCCGCCCCACCGCTTCAAACGTATACACTTCGCTTGGCTCGTTTAATATGTGAACGCTGTTGGCGATCACCCAATCGCTGAGCAGCTCACCCCGCTGTCGGCTTCGATTCTCAGACGTAAGTCCGGTCATCTTGCTGAACCACAAGGGTGATACTGCGTTCGCGTCGATGCCAAGGAATAGAGGGCTGCTGCCAGCAAGCAACAGCACCCTATCCATGTATTGTATGAAGGGCTCAAGGTCTTCACTGTATTTGCAGTACAAACTGGCAAGGAAAACCTTGCCGAAAATCCCCTCTACACAAACACAGACCCCTCTATCACTAATATCTACTATCATGCATTCAGTTCTAACGTCATTAACTATTATGGCAGCATTGCCTTTTGAATCCAGGAATGCCCGCATGCCGGCAGGCAGACCCCTTATCTGACCACACGAAACGTATGGCTCCTGAATAAGTGCAATGCTGCGACTCGAATTGGCAAGTTTCACACCTAAATCGACCATAACTGCATATGATCCCTGACAGTTTTGTTGACAGAACCTAATCATTTAATTTCTAGCTAGCGACCTAACAACAGCAGCAGAATAAAGCCGACAATCACTAGTCGTCATTCCATGATTAGAATCTTTACCCTTAAGTGCACAATTCCTGCAATTATATGCATTTGTGCACTTATTCCCACGATGACCCTCCTGACCACACCTTCTACAAATTTCCTGATCAATTTTACAATCGCTAATCTTGTGCCCTAAGCTCAAACATCGAAAACAACCAAGTATTTTCTTAAATTCGCGTACACGGAAAGAGTGCCACTCAACGTAGCAGCGACCACTATTTAGAAGAGCGTCCAAGACTGTGTCACTTCCTTCTAACACGACATTGACAGTTTCATCAACATCACACTTCCACGGACTTGACACCACCTTAACTTCCTTCTTAAAAATTTCTCGGCTAATACAGTCTTTTAAATTTAAACTATACAGGTCCTCCATGAACCTGTCTAATTTAATATTTGTTGGCACCCCCTGAACAACAATCCGTCGGCCTGGTTTCCGGTTTACCGCTGCTGTGAGTCCAATTTCATCAAATTTACTGTTCTTAGCAATTTTCTCTTGCTCAGGAACAGAGAGCGTCCTGATTAGAGCACCGCCATTATTTAAAGTCTTTATTTCCCTTATCCTAACTCCTAAAGTGGGCGCCACATGGTCAATAATCTTCTTCACAATGCTTTCAGATGGTAAATCAGATTTTTGCTCCTAACTACCAGCGACCAGGTAGGGACTGGCGCTTTTACAGCAAGTGGTGTACTGACAGTAACTGGGACTTTCTCAGCATTTGCTGCAACTTTGGCAAAACTCGCAGGTCTAGCAGCTATTGGACCATTAGATTGGCCACCCACCTTACCATTTGTGGCTGCACCGGACGGACATGAAGCTTGAAAGGGGGAGGAACCAGATGACTCCATTTTCTCTAACGCAGCTAATCTGCCTTTGAGCCTTTCATTTTCTACTACAAAATTAAGGACTATTCTTTCATAGTCACCAGTGGTGTTTATTACCCGTTTAGCCAATTCAGGGTCAACTGAGCCTTTTTCAAAAATAACACCAAGCAATCCGGAAGCCAGGCGTTTTAGTTCCTTTACTAGCCCTGGAACATCTACCCTTTCTAAATTTTCAGTGAACTTGTGCAGACTTACCCCTCTTTCCATCGCAACCTCTTCGCTATTCACCGTATTGATAGCTGCATCACCGAAGGGTGCTTCAATAGCAGTTGGCAGCTTCCTCATATCAATTACCTGAACATCGTTCTCATCTTGTTTGACAGCAACCTTCTTCGAATTACGAAAGCTCTCTCTGACCTTTTTTATGAGCTCCGGCTCAGTGTCAGAATCTCGCTCCTGAAGCCTCCTCTTCATTTTCTTCTTTTTCTTTTTGGATCCTCTTCGTTCAGATCCCTGTTCACTAACAATATCTTTGTTGGATCCTTGATTGCTTCCAGGTTTATCCCTCTTCTTTGGTGCGGTTTCATATTCTGAACCGAGCGAAATCATGTCATCACACTCGTCAGCACCGTCGGTGGCCATTGCTGCAGTCTTGCGTCTGGCAGGCATATTTTACTGCTCAACAAGCATAAAAGTTCGACCGCAATAAAACTCACACGAAAAGTTTTTATTACCGCACTTAATTATACGGAAAAACCGTATTTGATCACCAAAATCTACGCTGATTTTCACACGAAAACCGAAATCGAACGCGAAGGTTACGACAAAGCGGTGTCGCGAAAAGTCAATGCAATTAAAGCAACGGAAATGAAATATACAGCAATGATATATTTGAACGAACACCAGCAATAATATTGTTGGATATTTGATTCTACAACAATAGCTATCAAAAGTTTATTGGCCTTTTTTTTCCTTGCACTGAAAAGTGCACGCGAACACCACCCCTAATTATAGCGGCGGCGAGCAGTGGGCGAAGGCAAGCACAAAAAGGAACGACCGATAATCCGACGCAGCGCTCACAAAGCGGAATCGACGACGAAGGTCGGCACAAAAGGGAATTGCCGATAGCCGTAATAAATCGCCGAATCACGTTCAAAAGGGAAACGCCGATAACGAACCGTAATAAAAAAATTTTTTTCTTTTTTCTTTTCTAAAACTGTTTAGCTCCGAATATATCGAAAAATTCACAAATTTTATAAAAATTGTAGCTTATTCAACCGCGAACACAACCGTCTCGACTGAAAGTCACAAAGCAACTGAGTAGATAGGGACAGATTTCTGCCTTGTGCTTAACGTGTACGCCTACCATGATTGGTTTAAGTACACGGCGGGCCATCCCGCACGGGGTTGCGAGTACGAACTCTGTGAACGTACCTTTTTTTGCATATAGCGACAACCGACGCCCATTTCGCTTACGGTAGCCAACCGTAGCTTTGTCATGTACCTGTGGAAGCCTGTGTGTGGCACTACATTCCTCGCAGGTAGCTATTTCGGCACTATCTAAGGCCTTGTGCCGGTGGGGACCTCACCGGCACTTGAGTTGATGGAGGCGGCCTCCTCGCGCAACTCTCGCGGAGACTCAAGGTCTCTACCCGCGTTTCTTTGGGTGGTAACCACAGCCACCACGAAGCTCCCACTAGGGGGCCTACCCACGATGCACTATATGCGTGGGCTTTATATTAGCGGGGTCATTAGAAGACCCTTCTACATCGCGCATCACCCGTGGTACCGCTTTTAAGCCTTCGGTGAGGCCTCGGAACCAGGGTGCAATATGTTTATGGCTAGTGAACCAGCTTGCACTCTGGTCACCGCCATTTTGTTGCCCACACCGCAACGGGACTGGCACCCGAAGTAGATAGGGACAGATTTCTGCCTTGAGTTTAACGAGGACACCTGCCGTGTTGGCCTAATTCCTCGGCGGGCCATCCCGCATGGGGTTGCAAGTGCGAACTTTGTGAACGCACCTTTTCACTATATGGCGACAACCAACGCCCAATGCCTCCGAGTTACCAAGTCGTGGCGTTTGTACCTTTGGAGGCCATATGCATGGTATGGACACTCCACTTAAGGTATCGTCGAGGCCGATCTAAAACCTGTTCCGGACTGTGGGGTCCGGCACCCGGTAATGATTTAGTGCATTACCACACCCGAGCTCATCCAAACTCGTACCCGCGTAATTTTGGGTACAACCACAGCCACCACGAAGCTCCCGAAGGGCCTACCCAATGACAAGCATGTGGGGCTTGGAATATAAAAACCAGATGGTGTAACTATTAGCCGAAGCTATTAGCACACCATCTGGGTATGAATCTCAATTGCTTGTCTCCCGTGGTACCAATTTAGGTCCATATGGTAGGCTTCGGAACCCGGGAGTACCACAGTCGTGGTAAGTGACCGCATTATACGCCTAGGTCACTGCCATTTTGGGCCCATGCGCCCGGGACTGGCACCCGTAGTAGATAGGGACAGATGCCACTCGGTGTTTTACGTGAGTGCCTGCCGTGTTGGCTTAAACTCACGGTGGGCCTACCCACACTCGGGATTACTAGGTAGACTTTGTGAATACCTTATATACTGGCAATCATCAGCCACGGCATCAACTTAGCCCTATTGCGCCATTTGTGTACCTATGGAAGCCTGGGACGTGCAGGACATTCCTCGCAGGTTGACGATCGAGGCCTATCTAAAACCTCTTTAATGCCGGTGTGCTACTCACCGGCATTCTGAGTTGTCGGAGGTCTGCCTCCTCAGGCAACTCCACGCGGAGACTCTATGGTCTCTCCCCGCGTATTTTTGGGTAGTACCACAGCCACCACGAAGCTCCCACAAGGAGCCTACCCACCGATGCGCTGTGTACGTGGGCTTTGTATTAGCGGGGTCGGATTAAGACCCGAATTGAGATGCGCACCACCCGTGGCACCATTTTTACGCCTTTGGTAAGGCGGCGGAACTAGCCTGCATAGTTCCTGGCAAGAAAACTACGTGCAAGCACGACTAGTCGCTGCCATTTTGTCGCCATTCATCCACGACGGGCCTGGCACCCGAAGTAGATAGGGACAGATTTCTGCCTTGAGTTTAACGAGGACACCTGCCGTGTTGGCCTAATTTCTCGGCGGGCCATTCCGCATGGGGTTGCAAGTGCGAACATTGTGAACGCACCTTTTCACTATATGGCGACAACCAACGCCCAATGCCTCCGAGTTACCAAGTCGTTGCGTTTGTACCTTTGGAGGCCATATGCATGGTATGGACACTCCACTTAAGGTATCGTCGAGGCCGATCTAAAACCTCTTCCGGACTGTGGGGTCCGGCACCCGGTAATGATATAGTGCATTACCACACCCGAGCTCATCCAAACTCGTACCCGCGTAATTTTGGGTACAACCACAGCCACCACGAAGCTCCCGAAGGGCCTACCCAATGACAAGCATGTGGGGCTTGGAATATAAAACCCAGATGGTGTAACTATTAGCCGAAGCTATTAGCACACCATCTGGGTATGAATCGAAATTGCTTGTCTCCCGTGGTACCAATTTAGAGCCATATGGTAGTCTTCGGAACCCGGGAGTACCACAGTCGTGGTAAGTGACCGCATTATACGCCTAGGTCACTGCCATTTTGGGCCCATGCACCCGGGACTGGCACCCGAAGTAGATAGGGACAGATGCCGCTCGGTGTTTTACGTGAGTGCCTGCCGTGTTGGCTTAAACTCACGGTGGGCCTACCCACACTCGGGATTACTAGGTAGACTTTGTGAATACCTTATATACTGGCAATCATCAGCCACGGCATCAACTTAGCCCTATTGCGCCACTTGTGTACCTATGGAAGCCTGGGACGTGCAGGACATTCCTCGCAGGTTGACGATCGAGGCCTATCTAAAACCTCTAATGCCGGTGTGCTACTCACCGGCATTCTGAGTTGTCGGAGGTCTGCCTCCTCACGCAACTCCACGCGGAGGCTCTATGGTCCCTCCCCGCGTATTTTTGGGTAGTACCACAGCCACCACGAAGCTCCCACAAGGGGGCCTACCCACTGGTGTTGTGTACGTGGGCATTTATATTAGCACGACTAGTCACTGCCATTTTGTCGCCTTTCATCCACGACGGGCCTGGCACCCAGAGTAGATAGGGACAGAGTGAATCTCGTTAATCCATTCATGCGCGTCACTAATTAGATGACGAGGCATTTGGCTATTTTTTTTTTTGGGCGGGAGGGGAAAGACACTGTAGTGTGGGACTCCCCTTGCGGTATACCCACTAAAACCACCTCCACCGATTATGCCTCAATATGACCCGGAGCAGCACGGGGTTAGAGAAGGATAGGGAGGGGGGGGGAAAAGTGGAATTCAGCCGACACCTCTTCGGAAGCTCACAGACGTCGAAGTCATGAAGATTCTGAAAGCTCGCAGCGTGCCCAGAGCTACTCGGGTACTTAGAATGGCAGAGTCGCGCACCCTGGTAACGCCAAGGTCAACCAGGTGCTTCACAGACTCGTCACTCCAGATGCCTCTCCAGTTCAACGTTGCTGTGGCGAAGGTGACATTTGCCACTCCGCAACGCCGTTGGATTGCCTGCCTTACTTCCGTGGTGTTGTAGTAGGCTAGCTTCCTTCTGTGGGCATCGTTCAGACCCCGTCCATCCGTTACCACCTGCGCGTCCACCACTACAGATCGGTCGCCCTGAACCGCCACTACGTCAGGCTTTCGGCGACCTACCGACGTTTCGAGGACAGGCTCCAGAGTAGTAATGAAACCTCTGCTCCTAAGGCTCCGGTCAAGGTATCTCACCACACTGTCATGCCTTCGGACCCTGATGGAATGGGTCCTGTGGCATTGCTGGACAATGTGGTTCAGGGTTTCAGGAGTATCACACCCCGACCGACAATGTCTGTCCAGCTCCGGTCGCCCTCTTGTGGTACGGGACCGGGTTGGTAGTGTGTTGATGCGGACCTTGACACAGCCTAAGAAGTCTCGACCACTCAGGAGCCGCGTCGGCTCTTTCACCCATCTATGGGCCTGACCGTGGCAGCTCGCTTCCCTGAGGCCAAAGCCGTCAGCAGAAGCATACAGCCTATTGGTCCAAAATGCGTCAACGTCCGCAGGTGACTCAAGGGATCGTTCCTCAACCCGCAATCTCCGATCTACCATACTCAACTCAGTGGCTATAAAGGTGTTGGCAATAGCCACTTCGTCGAGGTTTGGTAAGTTTAGGCTCATCAGACGACGCCGCCGCAGTAAAGGAGCGTTCCATCTGAGCGACTGTATGCCTAAACCACCACTTTCGACCGGAGCATGTATAAAGCTGACTGGCGTATCGTTGGGCAGGTCCAGCCATTTCCTTACGGCAGCGCGGATGACTTTGTCCGCCTTGTTTAGGCTGCCGATCGTGATCTTGCCCAAGGTCAGCTTATGATACAGCTGCGGAATGACGACGATGCGGAGCGCATGCAGGCGTTGCTGAGGTTTTAG
Source organism: Physocephala rufipes (assembly GCA_963966595.1). Classification (NCBI taxonomy): domain Eukaryota; kingdom Metazoa; phylum Arthropoda; class Insecta; order Diptera; family Conopidae; genus Physocephala; species Physocephala rufipes. The sequence goes on from CAWZZZ010000234.1 coordinate 18,877, forward strand.
CGGAGCTCTGGATAGTTTGTCCAGTTTCGGCTGCAGTTCGAGGTGGGGGAAAAACCTACATTTTCCCTCCGGGGAGAGGGAATTACCTAAGTATTTCCACTCAGATGAACGCCGAAGGTACGGCATCAGCCTCCCTCCCACCTCGAAACTCCGTTCCTCAACAACCGTTATTTTCTGTTTGGGCTGTCCCTTTATGCTTATCGTCAAGCATTTAGATGGATTGACAGATAGCCCGCACTTCATCAAGAATGCGCTCGTATCCCTAAGTAGAACTTTGAGACCCTGCGGGGTCGACGCACAGAGAACCAGGTCGTCAGCAAAGGCAAGGGCGTTGATTTTAGACGTCCCTATGTAACAACCAACATTCCCTGGGAGGCTGCGTAGAAGCCTGTCAATCACCAGGTTGAAGATAACGGGTGACATAGGGTCGCCTTGTTTGACTCCTCTTTTCGGGCGCACACGATCTGACACCCACCCATCTCCCACAAACGTTGTGAAGGATGTGCCATAAAGGCTTCGGAGGTATCGAATGAACTGGCATGGCGCCCCATAGGATTCGAGTGTCCCAAAGATGGTGGTGTGGGACACGGAGTCAAATGCCTTGCCCACGTCCAACGAGGCCATATAGCACGACGCGAACCGCCGATGGTGATCGCGCAGGAGGAGGTCCATGAGGACGACGTTATCAGCGCATCCATCTGAATGGATGAACGCCCTCTGACGGGGTTCCAGCTCAATTGCGCCCGATAGCCTTCTCGCAAGGATCCCATGCAATTGCCACACAATTACCAATGGTATGGTAATGGGTCGAAAATCCCCAGGCTCTGAGAAGTCACCTTTCTTAGGTATAAAAATTGTCTTTGATTCTCTAAGATGTTCAGGCAGCTTTTCACACCATAAAAGCAGTGTAAATATACGGGAAAGGATCCCAAATGGGACCGCCCTCAGCTGCCTGGATGTAACTCCATCAGGGCCTCTCTTATGATTAAGAGAGTCATAGTTACTCCCGCCGTTGACCCGCGCTTACTTGAATTTCTTCACGTTGACATTCAGAGCACTGGGCAGAAATCACATTGTGTCATCACCCGCTGGGGCCATCACAATGCTTTGTTTTAATTAGACAGTCGGATTCACCAAGTCCGTGCCAGTTCTGAATTGATTGTTAATTGATAATCGTTATAATTTAAAAGGAATACATCTTGCGATAGTTCCTCAAAAATTTTAGCAAGAAAGTTCCACAATTGGTTAAGTAAGCTACTATCCGGGGAACAAGATCCAAAGATCTTTATTTATCCATAACGAGTACATAAACCATGTTATTGCTTCCCAATCAAGCCCGACTATCTCAATCTTCAGAGCCAATCCTTATCCCGAAGTTACGGATCTAATTTGCCGACTTACCTACATTACCTACATTATTCTATCGACTAGAGACTCTTCACCTTGGAGACCAGCTGCGGATATCGGTACGGCCTGTTGAGAAGTTTGCGTGACCCCACCATAAATTTTCAAGGTCCGAGGAGAAAATATCGACACAACAGTAAATGTCATGCTCTTCTAGTCCATCTACCATATCTCTCTTCGAAAGACTTCCATGGTAGTACGACTATAAAACAGAAAAGAAAACATTTCCGATACCTCTCGACGGCTTCTTTATGGTCGTTTCTGTTGCCAGGATGAGCATAAAGCCCATTTTTAATAACAAACGGATACTCAACAGGTTACGGAATTGGAACCGTATTCCCTTTCGTTCAAATATAATCAAGTGTTTAAATCTTAAATATATACATATATATATATATATATATATATATATATATATATATATATATATATATATATATATATATATATATATATATATATATATATATATATATATATATATATATATATATATATATATATATATATATATATATATATATATATATATATATATATATATATATATATATATATATATATATATATATATATATATATATATATATATATATATATATATATATATATATATATATATATATATATATATATATATATATATATATATATATATATATATATATATATATATATATATATATATATATATATATATATATATATATATATATATATATATATATATATATATATATATATATATATATATATATATATATATATATATATATATATATATATATATATATATATATATATATATATATATATATATATATATATATATATATATATATATATATATATATATATATATATATATATATATATATATATATATATATATATATATATATATATATATATATATATATATATATATATATATATATATATATATATATATATATATATATATATATATATATATATATATATATATATATATATATATATATATATATATATATATATATATATATATATATATATATATATATATATATATATATATATATATATATATATATATATATATATATATATATATATATATATATATATATATATATATATATATATATATATATATATATATATATATATATATATATATATATATATATATATATATATATATATATATATATATATATATATATATATATATATATATATATATATATATTCATTATAACTTGAAAATTTTCAGCTTTCGCCTTGAACTTAGGACCGACTAACTCGTGATCAACCACTGTTCACACGAAACCCTTCTCCACTTCAGTCCTCCAAGGTCTCATTCGATTATTTGCTACTACCACCAAGATCTGTACCAATGGCGGCTCCATGCAGGCTCACGCCAAACACTTCTAAGCACACCATTGTACCCTCCTACTCACTAAAGTTTCAAAATTTATAATTCAATCGAAATTGAATACAAATCATTTACTTTAGCGGTAATGTATAGGTATACAACTTAAGCGCCATCCATTTTAAGGGCTAGTTGCTTCGGCATGTGAGTTGTTACACACTCCTTAGCGGATTACGACTTCCATGTCCACCGTCATGCTGTTTTTAGCAACTAACGCCTTTCATGGTATCTGCATGAGTTGTTAATTTGGGCACCGTAACATAACGTTTGGTTCATCCCACAGCGCCAGTTCTGCTTACCAAAAGTGGCCCACTGGGCGCAATATATCATAGCCTCTACCTTCATATCAAGAAAGGTGAGGTTCTTACCCATTTAAAGTTTGAGAATAGGTTAAGATCGTTTCGATCCTAAGGCCTCTAATCATTCGCTTTATCAGATAGGAATATTTTATATAATAATTAAATGCACCAGCTATCCTGAGAGAAACTTCGGAGGGAACCAGCTACTAGATGGTTCGATGAGTCTTAAGCAGCTATACTCAATTCTGACAATCGATTTGCACGTCAGAACTGTTTCGGTCTTCCATCAGGGTTTCCCCTGACTTCAACCTGATCAAGTATAGATCACCATCTTTCGGGTCACAGCATAAATGCTGAAGGTACGCTCTAGTTAGAGGTATAAATAATATAAATATTATTATACATAACTGTATAGAACGCCCCGGGATTGAATTATTAATCTATAAATAGATTAAAAACTAATCCCATTTAAATAACATTTAAGTTAATTATGCCTTTGGGTTTAATAAACATAAATCCCAATGACTTGCACATATGTTAGACTCCTTGGTCCGTGTTTCAAGACGGGTCCCGAAGGTATCCTGAATCTATCGCATTGTTAATCGTATGAGTGCATGTAAAATATGCATAAGTAAATAATGTTGTATTTTCTATAATGGATATTCAGGTTCATCGGTTCATCTCA
>CAWZZZ010000235.1:0-23951 GCA_963966595.1 Physocephala rufipes
ATATATATATATATATATATATATATATATATATATATATATATATATATATATATATATATATATATATATATATATATATATATATATATATATATATATATATATATATATATATATATATATATATATATATATATATATATATATATATATATATATATATATATATATATATATATATATATATATATATATATATATAATATATATATATATATATATATATATATATATATATATATATATATATATATATATATATATATATATATATATATATATATATATATATATATATATATATATATATATATATATATATATATATATATATATATATATATATATATATATATATATATATATATATATATATATATATATATATATATATATATATATATATATATATATATATATATATATATATATATATATATATATATATATATATATATATATATATATATATATATATATATATATATATATATATATATATATATATATATATATATATATATATATATATATATATATATATATATATATATATATATATATATATATATATATATATATATATATATATATATATATATATATATATATATATATATATATATATATATATATATATATATATATATATATATATATATATATATATATATATATATATATATATATATATATATATATATATATATATATATATATATATATATATATATATATATATATATATATATATATATATATATATATATATATATATATATATATATATATATATATATATATATATATATATATATATATATATATATATATATATATATATATATATATATATATATATATATATATATATATATATATATATATATATATATATATATATATATATATATATATATATATATATATATATATATATATATATATATATATATATATATATATATATATATATATATATATATATATATATATATATATATATATATATATATATATATATATATATATATATATATATATATATATATATATATATATATATATATATATATATATATATATATATATATATATATATATATATATATATATATATATATATATATATATATATATATATATATATATATATAATCGTTTGCTAATAAAAAAATATATTTAATGTAGTTTTAACAAAAAAAATATATTTAAAGGAAATATTTAATTTTCGTATATAGACTATTCTAGAAAACTCTTTCTTTCTTCATATAATTTTAATTCCTTATTTCCATTTCCAATTTTATCTTATTTATCGTTATTATGCTTAATACTGGCGGTATCAGGCGCTCAGGTAGATGAACAAATCATACCGATTCTTTGTCATACCTTCTTTTTCTACATTGTTTTTGGTATTGCTTTTTCATTCATAATATTTTTGCAGAAAATTTACAACGGTCCTGGCAATACCGCCTTTTACTACATTGGAGGAGAGTATTTTACGCCCGCCCACAAAAACGATCACATTTCCCCTCTTTACAAAATTTCCTCTCTATTCGGACTATACTTGAACACCGCCGCATTCGCTGACAGTGCTCAGTTTGAATTTATTCATCGGGTGGGGAGGGGGAAATGACGTTTCTGTTGGTATGTAAACAAAATCTTTATTTTTAATTTAAATTTTTCTTCTAGGCCGCTGCACATGCAACATAACTCTGGCGTGGACGCCCATCGGTAGGACAAGACCAGAGTGCAGGTCAGCGATATTATTATCCACGGCGCCCAGCGTAGGCTATCACCCACGTTTCAGTAACCCGCGTCTGAGCTAGCCGGTTTATTACCAAGACGGGAAGTATTGTGAGAATTATTTCAAAAAAACATTTACTTTGTTACCATTTTCTTTAGACGTACTTCTAATGGACACCTAATCAAACAAACGATGTCAAAAGCCTGCTCTACTGTTTCAAATCTTTAGCATGGTATACTCCTATAATCTTGCCATTCATGTCTTCTAACAGGTACATGTTATTGCCGAGGATTTTAGCAACCCGGGATTTTACATATTTTTTACAGAACTTCGCGTTGATTCCACGCTTGAAATCGCTCTGAACAAAATTACGCCTGTAGATTTCCTGACCTGGCACAAATTTTACAACTCTTTTACGCCTATTATAGTATTTCGCGCTTTTTTGATAAGCCGCGTGCAAGTTATTTTTAACCTTTTCACGCCAGTACGCTAACTTGTCGCCGTGACCTAACATCATTAATTCGTGATCCTCCAAAGCATTGAGTTTACGAGCAAGTTTATAATCGGTGCCACTCGTAAACATATTCTGCCCAAACAGCGCGAAGAATGGCGTCATACCTATAGCAGAATGCACAGAACTACGCAGTGAACATTCAATTTCAGGCAAGTAAAGATCCCAATCTCTGTGATCTCTTCTTCTGTCTGTGAATGGCAGACAGAATGGATTGGTTTACCCTTTCAGCGGCATTGGACTGAGGTGAGTATACCGCTGTTCTCAAATGTGTAATTTTAAACTTATCAATCATTTCTTTAAATTCCTTAGAGACAAACTGAACGCCATTGTCGCTATGAACGATTTCGGGAACGCCAAATTTGTAATAAATCTTCTCAACTAAAAACTCGACCACATTTTTAGCCGTTGCAGACCTCATCGCTTTCAAACAGGTGAATTTAGAAAAGTGGTCCACGACTACAAATATATAGGCATTACCTTTTTTTGACCGCGGATACTTGCCGAGAAAATCTGTATATATTTTCTGAAATGGTCTCAATGTTATGACCTCCTGCCCTATTTCCGGACGCAAATCAATGTTCGCCGATTTAACTTCCTTGCAAATCTCACAACTACTTATATAATTTCTAACTTGCCTCAGCATGCCTGGCCAATAGTAAAATTGTCGCAAGCGAAACAAAGTCTTGGCGATGCCACCATGAGCCATGGTTTCGGGTTCATGAGCCTTCGCTATCAAAGCAGAAGTCAGAGATTCAGGGACCCAAAGCTTCCACATAAATTCACTTGACGGCGAGTTGTCAAATGTCGTTTTCTTAAAAGCGAGACCATCCTCAACCTTTAGATCAGGCAGTTTTTCCGTGTTTTGTTTTATTGTTGCGATGAGTTCTAAATACTCTGAAGATTCAAATTCAGTCGTCTCCATTTCCAAAAGATCGTTGTGTGCAACACTTACTTCTTCCACCGACCTGGAAAGCATATCCGCGACTATATTTTCTGTACCTTTACGGTGTTCTATTTCGAAATTGAATGGTTGCAAAAGCAAAGACCAGCGCGCTAATCGCCCGTTCAAGTCCTTAAGTGACATTAGCCATTTAAGGCTTGCATGGTCTGTTATGATCGTGAAAGGCATAAGTTCTACATACGGTCTAAAACGCTTGACGGCTAAAATCGCAGCAAGGCATTCCTTTTCTGTTACGCTATAATTGCGTTGGTGCCGATTGAGCTTATAGGAAAAGAACGCAATCGGATTTTCATTTCTTTCGTCGTCTACTTGGAACAACACAGCTCCGACGCCGACACTGGATGCATCACATTGTATGTAAAAATGCTTATTGAAATTTGCGTGCTTCAGTACCGGTGCAGAAGTTAACGCTTGCTTTGAAAGATAAAACGCTTCAATCGCTTCTGGAGTCATCGCAAACTTTTTATTGGTTTTCTTCAGAGTTTCAGTGAGAGGTGCAGTTAGCGCAGCGAAATTTTTAATAAAACGCCTGTACCAGCCGGCGGTACCTAAAAATTTCTGACTTCTCTTACAGACCTGGGAATCGGAATACGCTGAATTGCTGATACCTTTTCAGGATCTGTTCTAAGGCAGCCACCCCATAGAATGAAACCTAAAAAGCGTAACTCCCTGAAACAGAACTTGGACTTTCTCTGACCTACTGTCAGATTTGCTTTTTCAAGACATTTTGCCACCTCACTGAGCACTTGAATATGCGTGTCGAAATCCGGTTCTATTGCTAATAAGTCGTCCAAGTAGACGAAGACGTTTGATTTAAGTCGTTGTGGAATGACCTTATCCATCAGCCGGCATAACCGCTGTGCAGCATTACAAAGCCCGAATGGCATTACCACAAATTGGTATAGGGGACGACCGGGTACCGTGAACGCAGTATATTTTTTGCTATCCTCGTCAAGCTCCACCTGCCAAAAAGCATACTTCAAGTCCACACTACTTATGTAATATGTATAATCTATCCGGCTTAGAATACCCTCTATATTTTGGAGCGGATAGGCGTCTTTTAAGGCATTAAGCTTACGAGCGTCTAGACAAAACCTATTTTTCCCTGGTTTTCTTACTAATGTTGTTCTGTTGTTCCAGGGGCTATCACTCTCTTCTATCACGCACAGTTCGAGCATCTTATCAACCTCATCACAAATAATTGCCTGAACTGCTGGCGAAACCGGATAGTGGCGGTCTTTAAATGGTTGTGCATTTTCTATTAGCTTTATAGTGTGTTTTTCAAGACTTGTTCTACGCAAGCCCTTGTCTTCAAAGAAACTAAATTTCTTCTTTACAGCTTCTAAACGCGCCTGTTGGTCAGCCGTTACAATATGCGCTACCGGTTCTGTCGTATTCCCATCTTCAAACTTATCAAGATGGCAAACTTCAAAAATTTCTTTGGCAATATTGAAGGCTTTCCAGAAATCTACTCCAGGGTACAATTCCTGATTTAAGTACGGACAAAGGTAAAATACTATCCGATTCGTTTTATTATTATACCAAACATCTATTTCGACTTTGCCAAATATTAAACGCTTTTTACCACTTGCAGTTTTAACCGTTGCGATATATGGCTCAACCGGAAGATCGCACTGCTCTACAAGCTCTCTACAGCCTTTTCCCAAAACACTAACTGAAGCACCCGAATCTAAAAGCCCTTTTATAACCCGATCACCAATGCTAACCTCTATATACGGTCTAGGATCGTTCTGCTCTGCTGACGCTAACGACGCTGTAATCAATTTGCGCACTGTTTTTCGTCGTCGATATCTTTCGCGCGCTTTCTTAATTTTATTGGAAACCTCACATTGACCATTACTACTATTAGCATTAAATATTCTCTGCCTGGCTTCGACGTATTTCTCGATTTTATTTTTTTCAGCTCGCGCGCACTAACTTTTTGCGCCTTAATACCATATTCTTTATATCTATTCAAAATTCTAATCCTATTTTTCCTTTCAGGAATTTCAGCTATCGTAGCTTTCATGTTTTCAAATTCGGACTGATCAGCAACGCATTTTACTTTTTCATGCCTGCGGGGTTTCGTCTGGAGGATGGCTGCCCCGCTGCTGCCACGCCTCTTGGCTCGTTTCCCCGGTTACAATTTCGGCAGTTTGGAGTTACCACATCGCGCAACCCGCATTTAAAACAGAAAATATTCCTTTTCAGAGCTTTGCAGTACATGTAAACATGGCCGGATTGATGACAATTCCAGCACGTTAATTTGCTAGTACGCGGCTGCGGCTTTTGTTTATCGAAATTATTTGTTATTCTATTTGCAGTCGCCGGTTTGGATACATCTTCTAAGAGCGCTATTTCATTGACATGTCTGCCAAAACGAACCTGCTGAGGCCCTCGCAAATCACGACGCAAGAAACACCGCTCGGCATCTATGCAATCTTCCCGGAGCTGTTGCAGAGTAAATACTTGCACCGGGTAAACAATACGCGCTAAGCTCTCTTTCAAATTTCTTTTAATAATCTTTACCATTTCATGTTCGGATATTGCGTTCGAGAGTCGGCAGCGTAACTTTTGCATGGCTTGGAAATATTCATCGATGGATTCATTTTGAAATTGTTTGCGTTCAACCAGGTCTCGCATGATTTCGTACTCTGATTTTGTACTGGTCTAGCGTTGCTTGCCGCAATGCCCACCAGTCTGGGACATTATTTCTTCTGATATGTAGCCAGTACCAGTCCTTGGCTTGACCGCTCAGTAGGACGTGGAAATCACGCAACACCTGGGACCAATCACACCCATACTGCGCCTTTAAATGCTCAACACGAAATATAAAATCATCTACCGATAACCCATTTCGTTCGCCGTCAAAAGTTACGCCCCATCTATCCAACTTCACCTGTATTGCGTTACCGTCAGGCTGCCTATGCCGATTGTCACCTACGTTCTGTTCGGAAGACACTCCGTTTCTCTGCGCTGTCCAGCCTACTTGCGGACCGCGAGGTAACCCTGATTCTGGTGGCAAGTGATTGCTAGTACTAGAACTCCTATTATAATCATGCTCAGGTCTGTTACAGGCCCAGCTATTTCTTGCCATCTCGTCCCTGCGCTGATCACTATCTACTCTTAAGCTTTGAAACATTACACTTACTTCTGCCATGACACTCCTTAAGCCAGTTTTCAAGCCTTCTTGAATCTGCCTAGCAATGGCTTGATCAACGGAAGCACGCCATTGGTCACATGCCTCATTTACCATTGTGGCAATTTTGCCTGAATCCTGCTCATCTCTCATAGAAACATTTGGGACTAGTTTTATTTCTGGGTTTGCGCAAGCCACTTGCGGAACGTACGCCGCTCCGGCACTCTGATTTGTTCCTGCCACCGGATTGCTGCGCGCCTGCTGTTTCGGTTTTGCACCCCTGGAATCTGCACCAATATCTTGTGTGCCACTGCCTGATGAACCCAACGAATTACTTTTGTCCGAAGCCCTCACCGGATGTCTCGTCACTATTAGTAGTTGTAATAGGATGGTTCACGGCCAACTAAAACGGGTGCTGTAGTGGTGCTATCTAATTGTATGGGTTTGTTGTAATTTGTTGTTGTTGTTGTTGTAGTGGTGCTATCTAATTGTATGTGGTTGTTGTAATTTGTTGTTGTTGTTGTTGTAGTGGTGCTATATAATTGTATGTGTTTGTTGTAGTGGTGCTATCTAATTGTATGTGGTTGTTGTAATTTGTTGTTGTTGTAGTGGTGCTATCTAATTGTATGTGGTTGTTGTAATTTGTTGTTGTTGTTGTGGTGCTATCTAATTGTATGTGGTTGTTGTAATTTGTTGTTGTTGTATGGTGCTATCTTACTTTATGTGGTTGTTGTAGTATGTCGTTGTGTTTAGTGGCCTAAGCCAGTCATGGTGTACCTACGGTCCGCATATCTGAAGTGGCACATTAGGGTTGCTCAAAATAGTGTAACATGAGACTTTTCGGCTTTTCTGTTGCTGTCCGTCAGACAGCTATGCCTGTCCTTTGGCATTCGTTTGGTGATATTTTATTAGGTAATAAAAAATATTTTTATGATTTCAAAATTCGGTCCTTCGTTTAGATGGGGAATTCTATAAAGTCAACAATTAGTTGTATTGCCTAGATAGATTTTCAGTGTGGTTGTTGTAGGTCATTAGTAAAACTCAAACTTGTTGGCGAGAAGGGGCGATGGAACCTATAAATATTTTCATATTCTTGAATCGAGTTCATGACTTTTTATCTAAACAAAAAGGAAATGTACTTGACGAGCATCTCAGTGAAATTCACCGATGCTGTGAGAAGTTGAGTTGTTATGAGCATCAAGTATTATTAGATACGAATAATGGGAACCATTTCAACAATTGCTGCTGGTCTTCAACACAATGTTTTGAAGGACCTGACACGTGTGCTTGCTACATGCTGAAACATGATGTTGTTAGAATCAATAAATTAATGACATTATATAATAGATTGAATAGAACCTAAAAATAAAAAAAATAATAAAAAAATTTTTATGTGATGAATTTACAATTGCTTTTTATTTTATTTAATTTAAATTTTCTTTTGCCTTACAGTATATGATGTATTTGATTACAGTTTTACATTTTAAAAAAAGATAAATCAGGCTGCTGCGCTATAGGAAAGTTGATCATAACCTCTAGGCGATAGTCGTCTGCATCAGCATTCATTAACTTTACTAAATAGTAGGATCCATTACAGAATTCTTGTATTGTTTCATCGTTGATGTTGTTAAATCTTTGCGGGAGAAAAACTATATTATCCTCTAATTCCATTAAAATGCGGTCTCCATATTTAGTTTTTGCTTTTCGAACTTTACTTATAGTATAGCTCTTATTAGCTTCCATATCTTTTACACGTAGAATAGTTCTCTTTGTAAAGTTGCGTTGATTAAAATCTTCAATGGCGTTGAAACAGTATGATGTTCCTTCATGAGTTTGATGCATTTTTCTTTTATATTAAATATTAAATAAAATATTAAATTATTATACTCAAGTTTATTATATCGTCAAAATCTGTAAGATGACTAAACACTCATAACCGAAAAACGAATTATTTATAGGCACATTTAAATTTTACATTTAATAAGAAACAACGGAAACAAAACATTGAGAATCTTATTGAGCCAAAATTAGAAATATGAATTGAATCCGCTCACTAAGTTCTCTCAAATAAACTCACAATCTTATAAAGAAATTCTAAGCATAAATGCCCACAATTAAAAGAATTATAATTTTGATATTGAGTGTAATTGTAGTGAATATGGTTACCACCCATATATTTTACAATCTCTTTTGGTGGTTGCAAGTTTCCAAAACTATCAAAATATTCCTTAATATTTCTGTTCTTATAATACGCCACCCAAAGACTACCAGGACCTCTTGAATTGTCTAGATTTATAATTCCACATTCTTTCGCATGTATGCGTTTTGGTAGTTTATCTCTCATAAAAACACCTCTAAAGTATGGCAATTTACTTGCATATTTTGTCAAGTCGATGTCTGTGAGAGGTCTTCTGGGTAGCTTCTTTAATAGTTTTTTGATTCTGGATTATAAAACAGCCCCAGCCCTTTCTTGTATGGCTTCAAATATAAACCTTTGCCCATGGCTATTTCCTCCATAGATTTGTTATGACGTTTTGCTTCATTCAGTTGTTCTCTTCCAACTTTTGCAGCATTAATAGCTTTGACGATTGCAGATCCACCTGATGCTAGCCCACCTAGAGCGCCAAGTGCAGTCATGACTGGCACTGGTGATAGAAAACCTCCTCTTTTAGGTACGGGAATTACACGAGGTATCTCAACTGATGTCTTATTCTTCCTGAAGGAGTTGTTTACTACTTTTTGTGCAATTTTTACAGCACTAGGAATATCTTCTGGTTTTTGCTGATTAATAGTGCGCATAGCTTTTTTTACAGCATTATTAAACAATTTTTTTCCACATTTTCTTTTAAGTGTTTTCTTTATTAATTTTTTAATATTCCCAAGGGTGTTTCCCATACCTAACTTTGTCTTGGCTTTCATGGTGTTTGCAACTAACCAGCCGTTTGTTCGCTCTGAAAAACCTTTGTCTTTGGATATTGCACTTTTCCAAGCTTTTTCAGCTAAAATTTGATCTGCAATATGTCTTTTGTTTAGATCTTTACTCTGAGAATATGCAATATCATGCTCTCTGCACGCAGCATCCAACGAATTAATTCCTTTATCGCCTCTTGCTAACCGTTTTGCTAATTTAGCCCCTGGGCCGCAGAATTGATAGCCTGGTAAATGAAGTTCAATAGGTAGTGAGTCTACTAAAGTATTTATTAATCCTCCCCCAGCTGCTAATGGTTTCTGACTAAAATTCTTTTTATAATATCTAACCATTTATATATATTTTCAATTACGCTGTTACAATATAAATAAATTATAAAGGTGTTATTTTGTGTTTATATATTTCAATCGTGGCAATGCGTTTCGTGAAGCAAGACAAAAATATAATTGTTAAGAACTTAGATCAGTCAACGCACAAAACATCATGTTTACGACACAGTTCACTATTGCCGAATTCTGTGCGAGGACTTATTGTTGGACCTTCAAATTGCGGAAAGACTAATGCAATGCTAAGTTTAATAGAGACTCCAAATGGACTAAAGTTTTGCAATATATACTTATACTCAAAGTCATTACATCAACCAAAGTATGAATACTTGCAGCAACTATTACATCCGATAAAAAATATTGGTTTCTATACATTTTCTGCAAATGAGGATGTTTTAGAGCCTGACGAAGCTAAAGCCAACTCAATTTTCATATTTGATGACGTTGCATGTGAAAAGCAAAATAATATTCGAGCATACTTTTGTATGGGTCGACATAAGAATATCGATAGTTTTTATTTGTGTCAAACTTATACACGAATTCCCAAGCATCTAATACGTGATAATGCAAATTTCATAGTTATGTTTAAACAGGACGAAATGAATTTGAAGCATATTTACGGCGATCATGTAGGAACGGATATGTCGTTTGAAAAGTTTTTAAAAATATGCAAAGAATGCTGGAAAGATAAATATGGCTTTGTGGTTATAAGTAAAGATGATCCAATTGATTGTGGTCGTTATAGAAAGGGATTTGATATTTATATTCAACTATAAAAACCTTTATCACCTCACTACTACTTATTAGTAACTTACCTGTATTCAACCAGATACCAGATCAATCAGATACCAGATCAATCAGATAGCAGATCAACCAGATAGCAGATCAACCAGATAGCAGATCAATCAGATCAGATACCAGATCAAATCAGATACCAGATCAGATCAGATAGCAGATCAACCAGATATCAGATCAATCAGATCAGATCAGATAGCAGATCAACTTGATATAGAAGAAACCATCAAATTGAAATATGGATGAAAGAATACTTAAGGACATTATAAAAACGAGGAACGTTTTGAGAAAAAAATTCAATAGTATAAAATTAAATGAAGCTGATATGAATAAAAGATTAGAAGATACTTTTAATCCCATTACAAAACCTCTAAAGGAGATAGTTAAATACTCAAAATTAAAAGATATGTTAAACAATAATAACAAGAACAAAAAACAACTCTTTTTAAAAACTAGTACACCATTTAAAGCAAAAAGAGAAAAATATTTCAAAGACGAGACTGCGAACACCATTGTCGATAGCAATGATGATGATGATGATGATGAAAGCAATAAGGATACTACCTTCTTTTCACAAATAGATGAAACAGTAAATGCTAATCAATCGGCTGATCTTTCACAATTATCTAAATTGGATGAGCAAGATAAACTTGATACCCCATATGGACCACACAAAGATTCAGATGGCAAATGGAGGATTGGAAATAGTATATTTAATATAAATGATAACAAATTATATATATCTAATAATAATTGGAACTTAACATCGGGATTAACTGTGCTGTTATTTTACAAGAAACCTAAAAATTATAATACAACAGAACTACAAATGTATAAGGAAATCTTGAATACTACAAATGCTCATAAACGTAATTTCAAACAAGATGGACAAATTAAAGGAACAAAAGCATTCAAGTATAAACATATTTTAAAAAAATTATTCAATGAGAATAAACATTTAAAAATTCAACAAGAAAACTCTTTGCTAAAGGAAAATATATATAAAGATATTTATACAAAAATTCAACAAGAAAACTCATTGCTAAAGGAAAATATATATAAAGATATTTATACAAAAATTCAACAAGAAAACTCATTGCTAAAGGAAAACATTAACAAAGATATTCAACAGTTTCAAACAAGTTTACGTGAGGAAACCTCAATTATAAAGGAAACCACTTTTTCGGATATTGAAAAATGTACAAGACCATTTATGCAGATATTCAGCAGCTTCAATCAAAAACTAAAAGTCTAGAAGCAGAACACTTGATGCTAAAAGAAAGCATTTATGCAGATATTGAGCACAATTTTAAGAATGCATATATCAAGATAGAGCCCTAGGATTTAAAAAAGAAAAGACCACACATGACTCTGAAAAAGAGAGATTTAGTAGAAGAGCTCCACAGGCAAGCTCGTAAAAATTTTCGGCGACGACGTGTAATAACAAAGGGTATAGATGATCTTTGGCAGGCAGATTTGGTCGAAATGGGTAGTTATTCGACGTATAATAATGGATATCGTTTTCTTCTTACCACTATCGATACATTTTCTAAATTCGCTTGGGCTATACCTCTTAAAACTAAAACCTCTTCAGATGTAAGAAAAGCTATGGAAAACATATTTAAAACTGGACGAATACCAAAAAATCTACAAACTGATAATGGTAAAGAGTTCTTTAACAATCAGTTTAATAATTTGATGAGGCAATATCACATAAATCATTATTCATCATATAGCATTCTAAAGGCTTCAATCATTGAACGTTTCAATAGAACGCTGAAAGGAATGATGTGGAAGGAATTCAGCTACAACGGATCATATCGATGGATTGATGATTATAAAAATTTGGTTGATAAATATAATGCTAAGATACACAGAACTATTAAAATGGCTCCTAAAAATGTGAACTCTTCCAATGAAAGTTGTCTATTGAAAACTGTATATAATAACATAAAAATCTTTCACAAACCAAAATTCCGCAAGGGTGATTATGTAAGAATCAGTAAATATAAACATGCTTTTGAGAAAGGCTACACACCCAACTGGACAACTGAAATTTTCAAAATAAAGAGTATACAAATCACAAATCCAGTAACTTATACTTTGGAAGACTATCAAGGCAATCCAATTAAGGGTGGCTTCTACGAAAGTGAATTATTAAAGACAAGATTCCCCAACACATACCTGGTTGAAAAAATTATTAAAACTAAAGGAAATAAATGTTTTGTTAAATGGTTGGGATTTTCGAATGAACATAACTCTTGGATTAATAAAAATTCTATACTATAGTAAAAAATTCTATTCTATTGTTTTGTATTTTTATGATTATCTTTTTAATTCTAATTGTAAATAATAAATAAATATCTACAATAAAAAACCAATTCCACAATTTTTTAGTTTCATTGCTTAATTAACATTCGAGATGTCTATAACTCTTACACTGAGCGGTAACGATTCAATTCTTACAGCGAATTACTTTCCACCAATAGATTTGGAGAGGAATTATGTTTGTGTTCTCGTTGATTTCCACACCTATAATTCTATACCCAATGTAGATGTCGAAAACAATTTGTTTCATATTGGCAATCACATTATTTAAATACCAATTGGCTCATACTAACTTGATAATATTGCTGATTATCTTAAAGAGGAATATAATAGGCTGGAACCAGCTGAGAAGCTAAAAATCTTTGCAAATCACAATACATTACAAGCAGTTGTAGAATCAAGCAAATATATAATTTACTTTAACAAAGAACGAACAATTGGTTCATTACTAGGCTTCAGTAATATAGAATTAAAAGCAGGCAGATCGTATGCATCAGACATGACTGTAAATATAACACATATAAATGCAATACACCTTGAGTGCAACATAGTGGTCGGTTCATATATAAACAACGAACCAGCCCCAACATTTATTGAAAACATGTGAATTGTATGCGCTGGTTCGTTGTTTATATATGAACCGACCACTATGTTGCACTCAAGGTGTATTGTATTTATATGTGTTATATTTACAGTCATGTCTGATGCATACGATCTGCCTGCTTTTAATTCTATATTACTGAAGCCTAGTAATGAACCAATTGTTCGTTCTTTGTTAAAGTAAATTATATATTTGCTTGATTCTACAACTGCTTGTAATGTATTGTGATTTGCAAAGATTTTTAGCTTCTCAGCTGGTTCCAGCCTATTATATTCCTCTTTAAGATAATCAGCAATATTATCAAGTTAGTATGAGCCAATTGGTATTTAAATAATGTGATTGCCAATATGAAACAAATTGTTTTCGACATCTACATTGGGTATAGAATTATAGGTGTGGAAATCAACGAGAACACAAACATAATTCCTCTCCAAATCTATTGGTGGAAAGTAATTCGCTGTAAGAATTGAATCGTTACCGCTCAGTGTAAGAGTTATAGACATCTCGAATGTTAATTAAGCAATGAAACTAAAAAATTGTGGAATTGGTTTTTTATTGTAGATATTTATTTATTATTTACAATTAGAATTAAAAAGATAATCATAAAAATACAAAACAATAGAATAGAATTTTTTACTATAGTATAGAATTTTTATTAATCCAAGAGTTATGTTCATTCGAAAATCCCAACCATTTAACAAAACATTTATTTCCTTTAGTTTTAATAATTTTTTCAACCAGGTATGTGTTGGGGAATCTTGTCTTTAATAATTCACTTTCGTAGAAGCCACCCTTAATTGGATTGCCTTGATAGTCTTCCAAAGTATAAGTTACTGGATTTGTGATTTGTATACTCTTTATTTTGAAAATTTCAGTTGTCCAGTTGGGTGTGTAGCCTTTCTCAAAAGCATGTTTATATTTACTGATTCTTACATAATCACCCTTGCGGAATTTTGGTTTGTGAAAGATTTTTATGTTATTATATACAGTTTTCAATAGACAACTTTCATTGGAAGAGTTCACATTTTTAGGAGCCATTTTAATAGTTCTGTGTATCTTAGCATTATATTTATCAACCAAATTTTTATAATCATCAATCCATCGATATGATCCGTTGTAGCTGAATTCCTTCCACATCATTCCTTTCAGCGTTCTATTGAAACGTTCAATGATTGAAGCCTTTAGAATGCTATATGATGAATAATGATTTATGTGATATTGCCTCATCAAATTATTAAACTGATTGTTAAAGAACTCTTTACCATTATCAGTTTGTAGATTTTTTGGTATTCGTCCAGTTTTAAATATGTTTTCCATAGCTTTTCTTACATCTGAAGAGGTTTTAGTTTTAAGAGGTATAGCCCAAGCGAATTTAGAAAATGTATCGATAGTGGTAAGAAGAAAACGATATCCATTATTATACGTCGAATAACTACCCATTTCGACCAAATCTGCCTGCCAAAGATCATCTATACCCTTTGTTATTACACGTCGTCGCCGAAAATTTTTACGAGCTTGCCTGTGGAGCTCTTCTACTAAATCTCTCTTTTTCAGAGTCATGTGTGGTCTTTTCTTTTTTAAATCCTAGGGCTCTATCTTGATATATGCATTCTTAAAATTGTGCTCAATATCTGCATAAATGCTTTCTTTTAGCATCAAGTGTTCTGCTTCTAGACTTTTAGTTTTTGATTGAAGCTGCTGAATATCTGCATAAATGGTCTTGTACATTTTTCAATATCCGAAAAAGTGGTTTCCTTTATAATTGAGGTTTCCTCACGTAAACTTGTTTGAAACTGTTGAATATCTTTGTTAATGTTTTCCTTTAGCAATGAGTTTTCTTGTTGAATTTTTGTATAAATATCTTTATATATATTTTCCTTTAGCAATGAGTTTTCTTGTTGAATTTTTGTATAAATATCTTTATATATATTTTCCTTTAGCAAAGAGTTTTCTTGTTGAATTTTTAAAGCAATCTGATTTATACTTTCAGCAACAAATATCTTTGTTACGGCATCACTTTCCTCTTTAGGTGATCCAACGTTTTTTAATCGCTTTTTATGGAGATTTAAATTCTTATCATAATCCAAGTTGAAACCTAAAGCACTTAGAATATTTCTTTTCAATTTAATTTGGTTTTCCCCTTGCTGAGAATAACGACCGAACTTGTCAAAGCTCATTATAACATTATTATTATAATTATTATTGTACCGACAATTTATACAATTATATCTGCTTCCCTAAGTTCTTCAATTATTGACACAATTTCATTATGTTGGTTATTGTGGCCAGCTGATTCTGATGATATTAATAGTCTTAGTCTATTCACCAATTCATTTGGATCATCCCAATATATATAATTTGGTTTATGCTTATTAAGACGCATTAAACCACTGCCGGCTTTATATGATATTGAATGTTTATTCTCATTGAATAATTTTTTTAAAATATGTTTATACTTGAATGCTTTTGTTCCTTTAATTTGTCCATCTTGTTTGAAATTACGTTTATGAGCATTTGTAGTATTCAAGATTTCCTTATACATTTGTAGTTCTGTTGTATTATAATTTTTAGGTTTCTTGTAAAATAACAGCACAGTTAATCCCGATGTTAAGTTCCAATTATTATTAGATATATATAATTTGTTATCATTTATATTAAATATACTATTTCCAATCCTCCATTTGCCATCTGAATCTTTGTGTGGTCCATATGGGGTATCAGGTTTATCTTGCTCATCCAATTTAGATAATTGTGAAAGATCAGCCGATTGATTAGCATTTACTGTTTCATCTATTTGTGAAAAGAAGGTAGTATCCTTATTGCTTTCATCATCATCATCATCATCATTGCTATCGACAATGGTGTTCGCAGTCTCGTCTTTGAAATATTTTTCTCTTTTTGCTTTAAATGGTGTACTAGTTTTTAAAAAGAGTTGTTTTTTGTTCTTGTTATTATTGTTTAACATATCTTTTAATTTTGAGTATTTAACTATCTCCTTTAGAGGTTTTGTAATGGGATTAAAAAGAAGAGACTTTTATTCATATCAGCTTCATTTAATTTTATACTATTGAATTTTTTTCTCAAAACGTTCCTCGTTTTTATAATGTCCTTAAGTATTCTTTCATCCATATTTCAATTTGATGGTTTCTTCTATATCAAGTTGATCTGCTATCTGATCTGATCTGATTGATCTGCTATCTGGTTGATCTGCTATCTGATCTGATCTGGTATCTGATTTGATCTGGTATCTGGTTGATCTGCTATCTGATTGATCTGGTATCTGATTGATCTGGTATCTGGTTGAATACAGGTAAGTTACTAATAAGTAGTAGTGATGTGATAAAGGTTTTTATAGTTGAATATAAATATCAAATCCCTTTCTATAACGACCACAATCAATTGGATCATCTTTACTTATAACCACAAAGCCATATTTATCTTTCCAGCATTCTTTGCATATTTTTAAAAACTTTTCAAACGACATATCCGTTCCTACATGATCGCCGTAAATATGCTTCAAATTCATTTCGTCCTGTTTAAACATAACTATGAAATTTGCATTATCACGTATTAGATGCTTGGGAATTCGTGTATAAGTTTGACACAAATAAAAACTATCGATATTTTTATGTCGACCCATACAAAAGTATGCTCGAATATTATTTTGCTTTTCACATGCAACGTCATCAAATATGAAAATTGAGTTGGCTTTGGCTTCGTCAGGCTCTAAAACATCCTCATTTGCAGAAAATGTATAGAAACCAATATTTTTTATCGGATGTAATAGTTGCTGCAAGTATTCATACTTTGGTTGATGTAATGACTTTGAGTATAAGTATATATTGCAAAACTTTAGTCCATTTGGAGTCTCTATTAAACTTAGCATTGCATTAGTCTTTCCGCAATTTGAAGGTCCAACAATAAGTCCTCGCACAGAATTCGGCAATAGTGAACTGTGTCGTAAACATGATGTTTTGTGCGTTGACTGATCTAAGTTCTTAACAATTATATTTTTGTCTTGCTTCACGAAACGCATTGCAACGATTGAAATATATAAACACAAAATAACACCTTTATAATTTATTTATATTGCAACAGCGTAATTGAAAATATATATAAATGGTTAGATATTATAAAAAGAATTTTAGTCAGAAACCATTAGCAGCTGGGGGAGGATTAATAAATACTTTAGTAGACTCACTACCTATTGAACTTCATTTACCAGGCTATCAATTCTGCGGCCCAGGGACTAAATTAGCAAAACGGTTAGCAAGAGGCGATAAAGGAATTAATTCGTTGGATGCTGCGTGCAGAGAGCATGATATTGCATATTCTCAGACTAAAGATCTAAACAAAAGACATATTGCAGATCAAATTTTAGCTGAAAAAGCTTGGAAAAGTGCAATATCCAAAGACAAAGGTTTTTCAGAGCGAACAAACGGCTGGTTAGTTGCAAACACCATGAAAGCCAAGACAAAGTTAGGTATGGGAAACACCCTTGGGAATATTAAAAAATTAATAAAGAAAACACTTAAAAGAAAATGTGGAAAAAAATTGTTTAATAATGCTGTAAAAAAAGCTATGCGCACTATTAATCAGCAAAAACCAGAAGATATTCCTAGTGCTGTAAAAATTGCACAAAAGTAGTAAACAACTCCTTCAGGAAGAATAAGACATCAGTTGAGATACCTCGCGTAATTCCCGTACCTAAAAGAGGAGGTTTTCTATCACCAGTGCCAGTCATGACTGCACTTGGCGCTCTAGGTGGGCTAGCATCAGGTGGATCTGCAATCGTCAAAGCTATTAATGCTGCAAAAGTTGGAAGAGAACAACTGAATGAAGCAAAACGTCATAACAAATCTATGGAGGAAATAGCCATGGGCAAAGGTTTATATTTGAAGCCATACAAGAAAGGGCTGGGGCTGTTTTATAATCCAGAATCAAAAAACTATTAAAGAAGCTACCCAGAAGACCTCTCACAGACATCGACTTGACAAAATATGCAAGTAAATTGCCATACTTTAGAGGTGTTTTTATGAGAGATAAACTACCAAAACGCATACATGCGAAAGAATGTGGAATTATAAATCTAGACAATTCAAGAGGTCCTGGTAGTCATTGGGTGGCGTATTATAAGAACAGAAATATTAAGGAATATTTTGATAGTTTTGGAAACTTGCAACCACCAAAAGAGATTGTAAAATATATGGGTGGTAACCATATTCACTACAATTACACTCAATATCAAAATTATAATTCTTTTAATTGTGGGCATTTATGCTTAGAATTTCTTTATAAGATTGTGAGTTTATTTGAGAGAACTTAGTGAGCGGATTCAATTCATATTTCTAATTTTGGCTCAATAAGATTCTCAATGTTTTGTTTCCGTTGTTTCTTATTAAATGTAAAATGTAAATGTGCCTATAAATAATTCGTTTTTCGGTTATGAGTGTTTAGTCACCTTACAGATTTTGACGATATAATAAACTTGAGTATAATAATTTAATATTTTATTTAATATTTAATATAAAAGAAAAATGCATCAAACTCATGAAGGAACATCATACTGTTTCAACGTCATTGAAGATTTTAATCAACGCAACTTTACAAAGAAAACTATTCTACGTGTAAAAGATATGGAAGCTAATAAGAGCTATACTATAAGTAAAGTTCGAAAAGCAAAAACTAAATATGGAGACCGCATTTTAATGGAATTAGAGGATAATATAGTTTTTCTCCCGCAAAGATTTAACAACACCAACGATGAAACAATACAAGAATTCTGTAATGGATCCTACTATTTAGTAAAGTTAATGAATGCTGATGCAGACGACTATCGCCTAGAGGTTATGATCAACTTTCCTATAGCGCAGCAGCCTGATTTATCTTTTTTTAAAATGTAAAACTGTAATCAAATACATCATATACTGTAAGGCAAAAGAAAATTTAAATTAAATAAAATAAAAAGCAATTGTAAATTCATCACATAAAAATTTTTTTATTATTTTTTTATTTTTATTTTTAGGTTCTATTCAATCTATTATATAATGTCATTAATTTATTGATTCTAACAACATCATGTTTCAGCATGTAGCAAGCACACGTGTCAGGTCCTTCAAAACATTGTGTTGAAGACCAGCAGCAATTGTTGAAATGATTCCCATTATTCGTATCTAATAATACTTGATGCTCATAACAACTCAACTTCTCACAGCATCGGTGAATTTCACTGAGATGCTCGTCAAGTACATTTCCTTTTTGTTTAGATAAAAAGTCATGAACTCGATTCAAGAATATGAAAATATTTATAGGTTCCATCGCCCCTTCTCGCCAACAAGTTTGAGTTTTACTAATGACCTAAAACAACCACACTGCAAATCGATCTAGGCAATACAACTAATTGTTGACTTTATAGAATTCCCCATCTAAACGAAGGACCGAATTTTGAAATCATAAAAATGTTTTTTATTACCTAATAAAATATCAACAAACGAATGCCAAAGGACAGGTATAGCTGTCTGACGGACTGCAACAGAAAAGCCGAAAAGTCTCATGTTACACTATTTTGAGCAACCCTTATGTGTCGCTTCAGATATGCGGACCGTAGGTACACCATGACTGGCTTAGGCTACTAAACACAACGACATACTACAACAACCACATAAAGTAAGATAGCACCATACAACAAAACAAATTACAACAACCACATACAATTAGATAGCACCACTACAACAACAACAAATTACAACAAACACATACAATTAGATAGCACCACTACAACAACAACAAATTACAACAACCACATACAATTAGATAGCACCACTACAACAACCACATACAATTAGATAGCACCACTACAACAACAACAAATTACAACAAACACATACAATTAGATAGCACCACTACAACAACAACAACAAATTACAACAACCACATACAATTAGATAGCACCACTACAACAACAACAACAACAAATTACAACAAACACATACAATTAGATAGCACCACTACAGCACCCGTTTTAGTTGGCCGTGAACCATCCTATTACAACTACTACTATTGTTTCGGAAAGATCAGTAAACGTGACGTCATGAGACTTTCCTGAATTCAATTCGGCCATTTCCCTATTTCCTCTATTTAAATGCTGTAGCGGAGTATTAAAACGAACTTCCTTTATTTGTGGCGAGAATCTATTCAAATCAAAGTGTCTGTCCCTCCTTTTCTTGAAATTTGAGCGCGATCTTAAACTCTCAGTCATTAGACTGCTTTTCTTGCCATATTTCTTTTAGGCTCAATGCGAAAATTTAAATTTTTTTTCCTCTTATAAAATTTAAAAATTAAAGGAAATTTTAATAACGAAACGAAATTCTATAAAATAAAAACGACAACAAAAATAATAACAACTATAATAAAAAGTGTATACAATCCAATAATTCAACTTGTAATAATCACGAGAATAAAAAAAAACGACTAGACTCTTGACTGCAAGAATAATTAACACAAACATAAATGTAAAACCACTGTTAAGTGTACAGCCAATATAAACCAAGTACTTATAAATTCGTTACAAAAAAAAACAATATATGGATATAATAAAACCATTCATGAATATATAAAACTGTATATTAAATAGATAAACCACACCCACGAATATAAAAATTGTACCACTGTTTAGTAAATACTAAATAAACAAATTCTGGAAAATAATAATATACTGATTGTAAATGTATATTTAAATAACTATTGTTTATTCGCAGGGACTTGGTCGGAATCGTGTCTGAAGAGAAGGAGAGAGAAAACTATCACATGACATCATCAACTCGACAGTTAAATAAATAAAGAACTCAAAAAAAAACTATACGCTGCCTATTTCTTCTATCAAATCACTTTGAACAGACAATTACTTTTTCATCCATAGTGTGCTACTCTGACGGCCAGACAGTGCAATTCACCTTACAATCCCATTGATATTTTTTTGATGAAGTCACTGTGCCGCTAAAGAGCTAAGCAAAACTTAAATTCACAAATTTAGTATGTTCCGATACTTTCCTTTCATATCTTTCAGTGCAATCAGAAACTAACCTCCTTTACATCAGACAGGCATGTCCTGAGACACTTGAGATCAATCAAATCTCAATCTATCGCATTGCTTTCAACGTTTCAAACGAAACTCGATCACCTAAGGTAGTTCTATTCATAAGTGATTTGCATATTTCAAGTTTTTCACGATTTTTCCTTTCAAGCTCTGACGATAATATTTTCCGCACTTCTGTTTTACCTGAATCGAGACTGTGGAAAAATCATGAAGATTAGCTGTTCCGCCTTCGAAATCTGACAACAACACAAAAAATATTACTTATAACGTTTCAATAGTATTGCAGAAAAATTTAACTTAATGTTTACGCCTGGTTGTTTGTTCGCGGCATCTCCTATAAACCGGAACAATTGTTTACTATTATCTAACTTTCATTAAATCAAGTTACCGGTTTTCAGAGACTCCGTATTTCAACATGTTACAACAACAACAAAGCGAATTAACATTAAAAGGATTAAAGACTTCAATATTTTGCCTGCGATTATTTATCCGCGGCGTTTCCTTCACCTGCCGCCATTTTGTTACATGGCGCCTTCTACGTTTATCTTAACGCAAATAGCCTTTTAACATTAACCTCTTCTTGCTGTTGCAGTTGTTCGTCCTCAGCGTCTCCTTAGTCTGATGCAATTAGGTTTGGTCCTCTTAGGGCCAACCCAAGCCATCAGCTTCGACAGTCGCTGCGAAGGAAAAACTGCAACCTGCTTCATTTGTTTGTAAGCTACTATTTTTAGTGGCGCAACTCACACTCAAGACTCTCAGATAACAACAACACTTTTCGCGAGACTACATCTTCATATTTTTTTATTATTATTTGCATGCGAGTGGTCGTCCGCAACGTCTCCCCCACACTGATACAATTGAACTTGCCGTTAAAGCCCAACTCAAGCCATCTAGTTTGGGAAGCGCTGCGGAGGATCATCGCAGAGCCTCATTCCTACTTGGGTGCCATTATTGTTGGCGCTGATTCAGACTTTGGCCTACGGTTGTTTGTTCGCCGTGTTTCCTTCCTCCAATGCTAATAGGACTGGCATTATTGCCGGTCTACGCCACTGGGTTGGAGGAACTCGGCGAAGAAAAAACCGCGATGCCCTGCTTTCCGTTTGGGCGCCATTATTGTTGGTAAACCCTAATTAAGCCCGTGCTGGCTTATGCCCGACTAGCTGGAACACATTCAGGGGCGGTTCCAACCCTGCCAGGACCGGGCTGGGTTCCAACAATAAACTCTGTTTTGAACAGAGTATTTTCTCTATCTCTCTCCACCCCTATCCACGATACCGACCTCCATCCCTCAAAGGAAAAAATTACACAATCATTTCTTTCTTACTCATGTTTAATACACAAAATAATATGAAATAATATAACATGGTACAATTTTTGCAAATAAGAGAACAACATCGCGATAATTGAATAAATCAAATCAAGATAAATTTAAATCCAAAATGATAGAAACGAGCTCACAAACTTGTCATGGCTACCACAAACTTTTCCTTCTTAAAGCAACATTCGACCCTCTCAATTTGGTCAACCCACGGCCGTGAAGGAGCTCCCTAATGGCAAGAGACAGTATGCGCTATCTTTTTGCAGCGCCAAACTCTTAAAAATCACGACCAAATCAAAATCCAAACTCTTAAAAATCACGACCGGCGGCAATGGCAGTTCAAAATCGAATCCTCTTTTTCTTTCTATTTCTTCCTAAAACTTCTACTTTTTTGCAAAATTTAACTGTCTGAGACCCGTTACTTGGCCTTGAAGCAGCCTCATATATTCTTTCTTCCCGCCAACATATATATATATATATATATATATATATATATATATATATATATATATATATATATATATATATATATATAATATATATATATATATATATATATATATATATATAATATATATATATATATATATATATATATATATATATATTATATATATATATATATATATATATATATATATATATATATATATATATATATATATTATATATATATATATATATATATTATATTATATATATATATATATATATATATATATATATATATATATATATATATATATATATATATATATATATATATATATATATATATATATATATATATATATATATATATATATATATATATATATATATATATATATATATATATATATATATTATATATATATATATATATATATATATATATATATATATATATATATATATATATATATATTATATATATAATATATATATATATATATATATATATATATATATATATATATATATATATATATTATATATATATATTTATATATATATATATATATATTATATATATATATATATATATATATATATATATATATATATATATATATATATATATATATATATATAATATATATATATATATATATATATATATATATATATATATATATATATATATATATATATATATATATATAATATATATATATATATATATATATATATATATATATATATATATATATAT
>CAWZZZ010000236.1:0-20000 GCA_963966595.1 Physocephala rufipes
GTATGTATATGTATGTATATGTATGTATATGTATGTATATGTATGTATATGTATGTATATGTATGTATATGTATGTATATGTATGTATATGTATGTATATGTATGTATATGTATGTATATGTATGTATATGTATGTATATGTATGTATATGTATGTATATGTATGTATATGTATGTATATGTATGTATATGTATGTATATGTATGTATATGTATGTATATGTATGTATATGTATGTATATGTATGTATATGTATGTATATGTATGTATATGTATGTATATGTATGTATATGTATGTATATGTATGTATATGTATGTATATGTATGTATATGTATGTATATGTATGTATATGTATGTATATGTATGTATATGTATGTATATGTATGTATATGTATGTATATGTATGTATATGTATGTATATGTATGTATATGTATGTATATGTATGTATATGTATGTATATGTATGTATATGTATGTATATGTATGTATATGTATGTATATGTATGTATATGTATGTATATGTATGTATATGTATGTATATGTATGTATATGTATGTATATGTATGTATATGTATGTATATGTATGTATATGTATGTATATGTATGTATATGTATGTATATGTATGTATATGTATGTATATGTATGTATATGTATGTATATGTATGTATATGTATGTATATGTATGTATATGTATGTATATGTATGTATATGTATGTATATGTATGTATATGTATGTATATGTATGTATATGTATGTATATGTATGTATATGTATGTATATGTATGTATATGTATGTATATGTATGTATATGTATGTATATGTATGTATATGTATGTATATGTATGTATATGTATGTATATGTATGTATATGTATGTATATGTATGTATATGTATGTATATGTATGTATATGTATGTATATGTATGTATATGTATGTATATGTATGTATATGTATGTATATGTATGTATATGTATGTATATGTATGTATATGTATGTATATGTATGTATATGTATGTATATGTATGTATATGTATGTATATGTATGTATATGTATGTATATGTATGTATATGTATGTATATGTATGTATATGTATGTATATGTATGTATATGTATGTATATGTATGTATATGTATGTATATGTATGTATATGTATGTATATGTATGTATATGTATGTATATGTATGTATATGTATGTATATGTATGTATATGTATGTATATGTATGTATATGTATGTATATGTATGTATATGTATGTATATGTATGTATATGTATGTATATGTATGTATATGTATGTATATGTATGTATATGTATGTATATGTATGTATATGTATGTATATGTATGTATATGTATGTATATGTATGTATATGTATGTATATGTATGTATATGTATGTATATGTATGTATATGTATGTATATGTATGTATATGTATGTATATGTATGTATATGTATGTATATGTATGTATATGTATGTATATGTATGTATATGTATGTATATGTATGTATATGTATGTATATGTATGTATATGTATGTATATGTATGTATATGTATGTATATGTATGTATATGTATGTATATGTATGTATATGTATGTATATGTATGTATATGTATGTATATGTATGTATATGTATGTATATGTATGTATATGTATGTATATGTATGTATATGTATGTATATGTATGTATATGTATGTATATGTATGTATATGTATGTATATGTATGTATATGTATGTATATGTATGTATATGTATGTATATGTATGTATATGTATGTATATGTATGTATATGTATGTATATGTATGTATATGTATGTATATGTATGTATATGTATGTATATGTATGTATATGTATGTATATGTATGTATATGTATGTATATGTATGTATATGTATGTATATGTATGTATATGTATGTATATGTATGTATATGTATGTATATGTATGTATATGTATGTATATGTATGTATATGTATGTATATGTATGTATATGTATGTATATGTATGTATATGTATGTATATGTATGTATATGTATGTATATGTATGTATATGTATGTATATGTATGTATATGTATGTATATGTATGTATATGTATGTATATGTATGTATATGTATGTATATGTATGTATATGTATGTATATGTATGTATATGTATGTATATGTATGTATATGTATGTATATGTATGTATATGTATGTATATGTATGTATATGTATGTATATGTATGTATATGTATGTATATGTATGTATATGTATGTATATGTATGTATATGTATGTATATGTATGTATATGTATGTATATGTATGTATATGTATGTATATGTATGTATATGTATGTATATGTATGTATATGTATGTATATGTATGTATATGTATGTATATGTATGTATATGTATGTATATGTATGTATATGTATGTATATGTATGTATATGTATGTATATGTATGTATATGTATGTATATGTATGTATATGTATGTATATGTATGTATATGTATGTATATGTATGTATATGTATGTATATGTATGTATATGTATGTATATGTATGTATATGTATGTATATGTATGTATATGTATGTATATGTATGTATATGTATGTATATGTATGTATATGTATGTATATGTATGTATATGTATGTATATGTATGTATATGTATGTATATGTATGTATATGTATGTATATGTATGTATATGTATGTATATGTATGTATATGTATGTATATGTATGTATATGTATGTATATGTATGTATATGTATGTATATGTATGTATATGTATGTATATGTATGTATATGTATGTATATGTATGTATATGTATGTATATGTATGTATATGTATGTATATGTATGTATATGTATGTATATGTATGTATATGTATGTATATGTATGTATATGTATGTATATGTATGTATATGTATGTATATGTATGTATATGTATGTATATGTATGTATATGTATGTATATGTATGTATATGTATGTATATGTATGTATATGTATGTATATGTATGTATATGTATGTATATGTATGTATATGTATGTATATGTATGTATATGTATGTATATGTATGTATATGTATGTATATGTATGTATATGTATGTATATGTATGTATATGTATGTATATGTATGTATATGTATGTATATGTATGTATATGTATGTATATGTATGTATATGTATGTATATGTATGTATATGTATGTATATGTATGTATATGTATGTATATGTATGTATATGTATGTATATGTATGTATATGTATGTATATGTATGTATATGTATGTATATGTATGTATATGTATGTATATGTATGTATATGTATGTATATGTATGTATATGTATGTATATGTATGTATATGTATGTATATGTATGTATATGTATGTATATGTATGTATATGTATGTATATGTATGTATATGTATGTATATGTATGTATATGTATGTATATGTATGTATATGTATGTATATGTATGTATATGTATGTATATGTATGTATATGTATGTATATGTATGTATATGTATGTATATGTATGTATATGTATGTATATGTATGTATATGTATGTATATGTATGTATATGTATGTATATGTATGTATATGTATGTATATGTATGTATATGTATGTATATGTATGTATATGTATGTATATGTATGTATATGTATGTATATGTATGTATATGTATGTATATGTATGTATATGTATGTATATGTATGTATATGTATGTATATGTATGTATATGTATGTATATGTATGTATATGTATGTATATGTATGTATATGTATGTATATGTATGTATATGTATGTATATGTATGTATATGTATGTATATGTATGTATATGTATGTATATGTATGTATATGTATGTATATGTATGTATATGTATGTATATGTATGTATATGTATGTATATGTATGTATATGTATGTATATGTATGTATATGTATGTATATGTATGTATATGTATGTATATGTATGTATATGTATGTATATGTATGTATATGTATGTATATGTATGTATATGTATGTATATGTATGTATATGTATGTATATGTATGTATATGTATGTATATGTATGTATATGTATGTATATGTATGTATATGTATGTATATGTATGTATATGTATGTATATGTATGTATATGTATGTATATGTATGTATATGTATGTATATGTATGTATATGTATGTATATGTATGTATATGTATGTATATGTATGTATATGTATGTATATGTATGTATATGTATGTATATGTATGTATATGTATGTATATGTATGTATATGTATGTATATGTATGTATATGTATGTATATGTATGTATATGTATGTATATGTATGTATATGTATGTATATGTATGTATATGTATGTATATGTATGTATATGTATGTATATGTATGTATATGTATGTATATGTATGTATATGTATGTATATGTATGTATATGTATGTATATGTATGTATATGTATGTATATGTATGTATATGTATGTATATGTATGTATATGTATGTATATGTATGTATATGTATGTATATGTATGTATATGTATGTATATGTATGTATATGTATGTATATGTATGTATATGTATGTATATGTATGTATATGTATGTATATGTATGTATATGTATGTATATGTATGTATATGTATGTATATGTATGTATATGTATGTATATGTATGTATATGTATGTATATGTATGTATATGTATGTATATGTATGTATATGTATGTATATGTATGTATATGTATGTATATGTATGTATATGTATGTATATGTATGTATATGTATGTATATGTATGTATATGTATGTATATGTATGTATATGTATGTATATGTATGTATATGTATGTATATGTATGTATATGTATGTATATGTATGTATATGTATGTATATGTATGTATATGTATGTATATGTATGTATATGTATGTATATGTATGTATATGTATGTATATGTATGTATATGTATGTATATGTATGTATATGTATGTATATGTATGTATATGTATGTATATGTATGTATATGTATGTATATGTATGTATATGTATGTATATGTATGTATATGTATGTATATGTATGTATATGTATGTATATGTATGTATATGTATGTATATGTATGTATATGTATGTATATGTATGTATATGTATGTATATGTATGTATATGTATGTATATGTATGTATATGTATGTATATGTATGTATATGTATGTATATGTATGTATATGTATGTATATGTATGTATATGTATGTATATGTATGTATATGTATGTATATGTATGTATATGTATGTATATGTATGTATATGTATGTATATGTATGTATATGTATGTATATGTATGTATATGTATGTATATGTATGTATATGTATGTATATGTATGTATATGTATGTATATGTATGTATATGTATGTATATGTATGTATATGTATGTATATGTATGTATATGTATGTATATGTATGTATATGTATGTATATGTATGTATATGTATGTATATGTATGTATATGTATGTATATGTATGTATATGTATGTATATGTATGTATATGTATGTATATGTATGTATATGTATGTATATGTATGTATATGTATGTATATGTATGTATATGTATGTATATGTATGTATATGTATGTATATGTATGTATATGTATGTATATGTATGTATATGTATGTATATGTATGTATATGTATGTATATGTATGTATATGTATGTATATGTATGTATATGTATGTATATGTATGTATATGTATGTATATGTATGTATATGTATGTATATGTATGTATATGTATGTATATGTATGTATATGTATGTATATGTATGTATATGTATGTATATGTATGTATATGTATGTATATGTATGTATATGTATGTATATGTATGTATATGTATGTATATGTATGTATATGTATGTATATGTATGTATATGTATGTATATGTATGTATATGTATGTATATGTATGTATATGTATGTATATGTATGTATATGTATGTATATGTATGTATATGTATGTATATGTATGTATATGTATGTATATGTATGTATATGTATGTATATGTATGTATATGTATGTATATGTATGTATATGTATGTATATGTATGTATATGTATGTATATGTATGTATATGTATGTATATGTATGTATATGTATGTATATGTATGTATATGTATGTATATGTATGTATATGTATGTATATGTATGTATA
Organism: Physocephala rufipes; assembly: GCA_963966595.1. Classification (NCBI taxonomy): domain Eukaryota; kingdom Metazoa; phylum Arthropoda; class Insecta; order Diptera; family Conopidae; genus Physocephala; species Physocephala rufipes. The sequence continues at coordinate 6,190 of CAWZZZ010000236.1, forward strand.
TGTATGTATATGTATGTATATGTATGTATATGTATGTATATGTATGTATATGTATGTATATGTATGTATATGTATGTATATGTATGTATATGTATGTATATGTATGTATATGTATGTATATGTATGTATATGTATGTATATGTATGTATATGTATGTATATGTATGTATATGTATGTATATGTATGTATATGTATGTATATGTATGTATATGTATGTATATGTATGTATATGTATGTATATGTATGTATATGTATGTATATGTATGTATATGTATGTATATGTATGTATATGTATGTATATGTATGTATATGTATGTATATGTATGTATATGTATGTATATGTATATGTATGTATATGTATGTATATGTATGTATATGTATGTATATGTATGTATATGTATGTATATGTATGTATATGTATGTATATGTATGTATATGTATGTATATGTATGTATATGTATGTATATGTATGTATATGTATGTATATGTATGTATATGTATGTATATGTATGCATATGTATGTATATGTATGTATATGTATGTATATGTATGTATATGTATGTATATGTATGTATATGTATGTATATGTATGTATATGTATGTGTAAAGAAACACACTTTCTTTACATATTTTTTTCACATTTTTATTTTTTATTTTTTTTACACAAACGAGTATAGAACTCGGACTATGCTCCAACTGAGCCGGTCGATAGTATACGTTAACTAAAGACTCGGTGATCTGAGTTGAGCGGTCCCAACTCAGGTGGAACTTATTCGACGCTTGCGTCACAAAGAGCAGAGCATTGGAAATGTCCCGTAAAGTCAGGTGATAACTTTACAAAGAGAGAACAAAATGGTACAGTGGAGGCAGCTAAAAATCAACCCAAAATGAAATTAACAAAGTACTGGAACAAGAAATACAGGCGTAGGAAAATAAAATATCAAACAGAGAAACAACAAACAACAAATAAATACCCAGATATACAATATAGTAAACAGACATACAAAGCGACAAATAAACATAAGTGAACACACACATAAACACAAAGGAGCAAAATATTACAATCACAGAAAACCACGAAACACAAATAAATGCACACACACAAAGAAACAACATTACAAACAAATCACATAGGAAAAATATCACAAAGGAATTTTACATAGGACGACCAATTTCAAAGTACATAAAATAAACATAAAGACCAAAGGTCGAAACTTAAAGTCAATAACCTGAAATATATAAATATATTTTCAAGGTTAACATTTTCTTGTCGTTCACAAATTTAAAAAAAAAATGTAGCAACAATTATGGTGGGTGATCCGCTATAGGATACCGTTTCTGATAAACAACAATTCACATCAAAAAGTTGTTTTGATGTGACTATAAAATCGAGTGTGAAAGCTTACTCGATCTCTTTTGGATCTCAGCAGTTCAGACGGTAAGTCGCACCTCATATATCTTGTAAACTAACTTTGGTCGAGTGCTTTTAAGCGGACGCCAATTAGTTATACTAACTCAAGTAGTAACCTAGTAATTCCTTTGGTCCTGTAAATTAACTTATACTTTGGTCGAGTGCTTTTAAGCGGACGCCAATAGTATAAAACTAACCAGTAGTGGCTGAGTGCTTTTAAGCGGACGCCAATTAGTTATATTAACTCACAGTAGTAACTTAGTAATTCCTTTGATCGTGTAAATTGACTTATACTTTGGTCGAGTGCTTTTAAGCGGACGCCAATAGTATAAAATTAACCAGTAGTGGCTGAGTGCTTTTAAGCGGACGCCAATTAGTTATACTAACTCAAGTAGTAACCTAGTAATTCCTTTGATCGTGTAAATTGACTTATACTTTGGTCGAGTGCTTTTAAGCGGACGCCAAAAGTATAAGCACTAACTAGTAGTGGCTGAGTGCTTTTAAGCGGACGCCAATTAGTTATACTAACTCAAGTAGTAACCTAGTAATTCCTTTGATCGTGTAAATTGACTTATACTTTGGTCGAGTGCTTTTAAGCGGACGCCAAAAGTATAAGCACTAACTAGTAGTGGCTGAGTGCTTTTAAGCGGACGCCAATTAGTTATACTAACTCAAGTAGTAACCTAGTAATTCCATTGATCGTGTAAATTGACTTATACTTTGGTCGAGTGCTTTTAAGCGGACGCCAAAAGTATAAGAACTAACTAGTAGTGGCTGAGTGCTTTTAAGCGGACGCCAATTAGCTCATACTAATTTACAGTAGCACTACAAATCTTTGGAATTTGTTATAAATAAACTTAACTTCACACAAAAGCATAACTTCGCACAAAACATAACTACACAAAAGTTTAATTTGTACAAAAATTTATTTTATAAGAACCGTTTGTACAGAACGAAATGTACCTGTAGAGAAAAATTGTTAAGTAGCACATTGAATTTTGTTAATTAGTTAAGTTCAAGAAAAAAAAATTGTTAATTAAATAAAAAGGAAGGTAATTTTTAAAAAAAAAACACAAGGCGTTTTATTTTCTTTGGACTACGAATCCTGGCGGGGCTGAGTATACCCCGGAAAACATCGTTACAAATGGCGCCCGAGCAGGGACACTGGAAACACGGAAAAACAGTGACACGGAAAATCAACGAGCAATCAAGGTAAAAAAAAAATACAAACAGGACAAGTGAAAGAGAAAAAAAAAACTAAGCAACGTGAGAACAGTCTACAAGAAAAATAAATAGCAACAAATAAAAAGAAGAAAATTAACACAGTGCGAAAAAAATAACATTAAATAATTTTAACTAAAAAAAATATAATTTAAATTTAAGAAAAAAAAATAAAGAGTGAATTTAAAATAAAAAAAAAAATCTAATATATAAAAAAAAAAAGTACTAAAATAGAAACCAAAAAAAAAACTAATAAAAAAAAAAAAAAAAAAAAAACAACAGTGAAAAAAAGTACTAAAATAGAAATTGAAAAAAATTAATAATTAAAAAAAAAAAGGTGAAAAAAAATACTAAAATAGGAAAATTTAAATAAAGTGAGGAAAAAAAATCGCTGAAAAATAAAAAAAAAATAAAAAAAAAGATAAGTGAATTAAAAAGAAAATCTATTAATTAAAAAAACTAATAATCTAAATTAAAAAAAAAAAAAAAAGATAATTGAATTAAAAAAAAAAAATCTAAAAAAAAAAACAACTAATAATCTAGAATTTAAAAAAAAAATATATACAGTGAGGGAAAAAAAATATTAATAATTAACCACGAACCATATTTGGTACAATCTAAAAAAAAAAAAAAAAAAAAAAAAAAAAATTTAAATCAACAGTGAATTCGGGTAAAAAAATATATATAGACCATACAAGAAACAAAAGAACAATTTTCGCGAGATAAATTCTCAACATGGGCAAAGGATGGATATACAATGTACCCAAGGAGAATTTGCAGAGGATTTTGGAGGAATTCGGCATAGAATTCACCACTGGTACCGTCGATGAGTTCCGCAGACTACTATCGGGATTCGTAACGTCGCTGGATTTAACAGACGCAGTGATTGATCGCCTACGTGAATTGGAAAAGCAGTGGAGCCGAGGAATCTCACCCACGACGAAATCAGCCCCTCCGACGACGGTCCAGACATCACAAGGAGCGATTTGTAAAATCTACAATCAAAACATAGGCGTAAAAGGGACAACACACGATAATTTGGCCGCAGCCAACAACGCATCGGTAAGACGAGAAACGGCAGAGGTACTCCGGAATACCATGAGTTATTCGGACGTCATGGATAAGGTACGTAAATGGTCTTGTAGGTATGACGGGGGCAAAGACCCCATAAGTTTTATTGAGAGAATTGAGGAACTCTCAGAGGCATATGAATTGCCCAATAATATGCTACCACGAACCATGCCAGAGCTCTTGAAGGATAAAGCTCTGTGCTGGTTTAGAAACAACAATCGAGGTTGGTCAACATGGGAATCGTTCAAAACAGATTTCCTGAAGTTCTTCCTGCCATCACGATATTTCGAAGAGTTGGAAGATAACATCCGGAAAAGAATTCAAGGTCCGCGAGAGAGGTTCAAAGACTACGTTTTGGTGATGCAGTCACTAATGCGTCATATAAACTACACGGAAGATCAGAAACTTCAGCGAATATACAGAAATTGCCACAGAGATTATTTATTATATATTAAGAGAACCGATTTTACAACGTTGGAAGACTTAGTGACCATGGCAGAGGATTTCGAAGGCATTCGTCCGGATTCTGAGCCGCAACGAGCTTTCCAAACTCAACGACGTCAACCACTGGAGACACATAGGATGATATCCACAGAAACCACAACAATTCATCGATCCGATCCACGAACAGCCTGCAGAAGATGTGGCGAAAATGGACATTTCCAACGAGAATGCCGTAACTCTAGGAAAATTTTCTGTTGGGAATGCGGAAAACATGGAGTTAGAACAATTGAGTGCTGCAAGTCGCAGGGAAACGCGCAGGGTGTCCAGCAGAGACGAGGACTGGTGGACCCATTGAACAGAAGCTTTCCTCGTACCCCACGAAGTGCTTGAACTACAATAAAGACAGAATTTTTGCCAAAGTCGCTTTAGGAAATGAACTTGTCACAGCGACTTTAGACACAGGTGCCTCTAGAAGCTTCATCAGCCAATTAGCCGCCGACATGATCGAAGGAAAGAAGGTGGAGGTAGATTGCAAGGCAAAAATGGCGGACGACACAGTACACGTAGTAAAAGAAGCCATAGAAGTTACTGTACGACTAGGAGCGGCAGTGTGTGAACTGCAATTTTTAATTTTACCAGATGTCACTGACAGTATTATACTAGGCTTGGATTTCCTGATTAAGATTGGAACATCAATTAGCTGCGGAGGCGAGACCATCACATTGAGAGCACCAACAACTGAAAGTGCTGCATGTTCAACAATACGGACGCGAAATACAGAAACTACGGTACAAGAACCATCAGAAAAACCCAACAGAGAAAATATGAATACATCGAGTTCAGCCGTGAAAGCTGGAGAAGAGCAAAACTCATCAGAGAAGAGGATCGAGAAATTCCTGGAAGCAGAGCTTAAGAAATTTGAAACACTTACAGGACCGTCCAACATCACAGAGCATAAAATTATCATGAAAGACGACAGACCGATAAAGCAGAGATATTACCCGAAAAACCCCGCAATGCAAGAGATAATAAACAAAGAAATAGATGAGCTGCTGGAAAAAGGCTGCATCGAGCCTTCACATAGTCCATATAGTGCGCCAATCGTTCTTGTTAGGAAAAAGAATGGTCAATGGCGACTATGCGTTGATTATCGGCAGTTAAACTCAAGGTCAGTACCTGACGCTTATCCATTGCCTAGGATTCAACACATTTTGGATCGACTACGAGACGCGCAGTACATAAGCACCTTAGATTTGAAAAATGGCTATTGGCAAATTCCCGTAAGCGCAGACAGCAAGCAATACACAGCATTCACCGTACCAGGGAGAGGACTTTTTCAGTGGAAAGTCATGCCATTCGGACTTCACTCTGCACCGGCAACATTCCAAAGGGCACTGGACCAAGTCATCGGGCCAGATATGGAACCTCACGCATTTGCATATTTGGACGACATCATTGTAGTTGGTTCGACCCTAGAAAAACACATGGAAAACTTGCGAGAAGTATTTCGACGACTAAGAGATGCCAACCTGAAAATTAACAAAGAAAAGTGTGAATTCTTTAAGCAAGACTTGAAGTATCTCGGTCACGTCGTAAGCCACCAGGGCATTCACACCGATCCAGATAAGGTTGCCGCCATCAAGGAACTGGCACCTCCTACAAATGTCAGAGGTATACGACGATTTCTCGGAACAGCATCGTGGTATCGACGATTCGTGCCAGATTTTGCTAAATTAGTAGTCCCACTTACCAGTCTATTGAGAAAAGATAAACGATGGCATTGGAACGAAGAACAACAACAAGCATTCGAGACATTGAAATTAAAACTAACTGAAGCACCAGTACTAACGTGTCCAGATTTCTCCAAGCTTTTCACGCTCCAGACAGACGCAAGTAATCACGGGTTAGGAGCAGTTCTCACGCAGGAAACCGACGAAGGCGAGAAAGTTGTTGCCTATGCAAGCAGACATCTTAACAAGGCAGAAATGAATTACTCAGCTACAGAAAAAGAATGCCTCGCAGTCGTATGGGGTATCAGGAAAATGCGACCTTACTTAGAAGGCTACAGATTCTGCGTCATAACGGATCACCTCGCACTCAAGTGGCTAAATTCACTGGAAAATCCATCTGGGCGGCTAGCGAGATGGGCGCTTGAGTTACAACAATATATGTTCGACGTAAAATATCGAAAAGGCAAATGGAACGTAGTCGCTGATACACTGTCCAGAGAACCCGTGGAAAAATTAAGTAACATCACAGTCGACGGAGGAAAATGCAACTGGACCGAAGCCAAGATCACCGAAATCAAGAAGGACCCAGTGAAATATGCTGATTATGTCATAGAGAATGGCCAATTGTATCGACATATTCAAGGGCAGTTGAACGACGAGGACTGTGCGGCATGGAAACTTTGCGTGCCCAAACACTTACGCGCTCGAGTACTTAATGAGAATCACGATGACCCCAGTGCTGGACATCCAGGAATTAGAAAGACCATTATGAAGATAGCAAACAAATATTATTGGCCGGGAATGTTCAGAGACATAAGAAAACATGTTCGCTGCTGTGAATCCTGCCAAAAATATAAACCAGAGCAAAACAAAGCCGCAGGAAGAATGCTTACGCAATTACCAGATGAACCATGGTCCATCGTTTGCGCTGATTTCATTGGACCATTACCTCGAACAAAGCATGGCAATTCAGTGATATTAGTTTTCTTCGACAAATTCTCTAAGTGGACAGAAATCGTACCACTGAGACAAGCGACCGCCGACAATGTAAAGAAGGCATTCCGTGAAAGAATTTTAGCGAGATATGGAGTTCCAAAAGTCTTTGTCACAGATAATGGTCTTCAGTTCAAAAACAGACCACTTCAAAGATTTCTTCAAAGTATAGGAGTTCGACAACAGTTTACCGCACCTTATACCCCTCAGGAGAACCCAACAGAAAGAGCAAACAGAAACGTGAAAAGAATACTAGCACAAATCATAGACAACAAGCAAACACAGTGGGACGAGTATATCCCGGAAATCTCTCTGGCGATAAACACCATGGCATCCGAGACGACAGGGTTTAGTCCAGCTTTTCTCACACAAGGTCGAGAACCACGTCTTCCTGGGTCGCTCTTCGATGAAGTTACTATAGGAACCGGATCAGCGCCACAGAATCCCGAATACAAAGGCATCCGGCTTCAAGAAATATTTAAAATCGTGAGAAGAAACCTGGAAAGAGCTTCAATAGATCAGGCCAGGCACTACAATCTGCGACGGAGACAATGGAAACCAGAAGTGGGAGCCGCAGTATTAGTCAAAACCCATCATCTATCGAAAGCAGCAGACAAATTCAACGCCAAGCTAGCTCCAAAGTACGAAGGACCATATCAAATCAAGAGATACATTTCTCCAGTGATTGTCGAATTTGAAATCACAGGAAATTCAAAAACCCGCACGGCTCATATTGGTGACCTCAAGGAATATCACCATAGTTTCGAAACATTGACCAAGACTGGTACAGACGGGCATAACTGAGTTGTAATAGTTTAGAGCGCATGTATTGTGATTGTCGTAGCTCGTGTTGTCCCACATAGAGTTTGTAATTAAGACACTAATTACATATTTTTTTATGAACAGATTTTTCAAAACTTCAACAATGGCAAAGCAACTATACAACGACCGTATGGATGGCGAGCTCAGTGCCGATGCACAGGGGAAGAAGCAGGTGAGCGTCGAAACTCTTGGTCGAGTAATAGTCGACGTAGCAAAGCAGGGGGGGTCGGTGTTGCCCTCGTCCAGCGGCGAGTGGCGTCCGGTGGCACCGACGAACAACCGTTAGTCCGATATCCACCAGGCCGCGCAGTGATCACGATTTATACGGCAGATTATAGACGGCTGGCACCGAAGCAGTTTTTAAACGATGTTCTCATCGAGTTCTGGCTCAATTGGGTACAGGATACCAAACTTTCCGAAGCCCGCCGTGACCGGGTGTATGTCGCCAGCACATTTCTTTTTACGAAGTTGGACAACGGTACTAAAACTCCATTGGAGAGGCACGCGGCGGTTAAGCGCTGGACCAGGAAGGTGGACATTTTCGAGAAAGACTTAATCTTGATTCCCGTAAACAAGAAGCAGCACTGGTACCTAATGGCCGTATGCTTCGCGGGGTTACGAGGACCACGGATTACAACACCGGAAAAGCCAGACGGTGATTGGGGTGTAAAAGCCCCCGGCATCATCCAGTTCGATTCCCTGAGCCCTGGCCCACGAACAAACGAAGCCCAGCTAATAAGGGAATACTTAGCTGAGGAATATAAGGCTCGGAAGCCTGGAGAGGAGCCCCGTGAGTGGGGAGAGGAGGCGGTACCACTGCTGACACCTCCCGTACCTCAGCAGCAAAACGGTACCGATTGTGGCGTATTTTTACTCCATTTTGCCGAAAAGCTGCTCACCGAGCCATGGCTCGACTTCTGGCCAGAGGCAGCGCAGTTTATTGATTGGTTCCCGATCATGGAAATTGCGGAGAAAAGAGGAAAGATAGCCGGAGTGCTCAGGGAAATTGCTGAGAAGGACCAGGACCGACGGTTTCCAACATTACCAGGCGAAGAGGAGGTCCCAAGCAAACGCACAAGAGTCGCAAGCCCGAATCCAACTGGAGAATGCTACTACGACCCAATTACTGGATCCTACTACGATGACCTGTGTGCCGAAGTGGAAGGTCACGCCAACACTGCAGTCATGCCCACGTGGCACACCAAGATATACAATTCCCTAGAGGATTTGTACCAAGCCCCTGATGACGGCGTTCCACCTGACATCGTCAACGAAATAAAGCAACGCCACGTCCTAGTAAGTGACCCAGAAAGGAAAAACAGACGCGTGCAATTCCAACGGGGAAGATTCAAGGTCACTATTACGCCAAACAAAATAACGCTCCTTGCATCGGAAAGAAAGGGGGGAGTGTAAAGAAACACACTTTCTTTACATATTTTTTTCACATTTTTATTTTTTATTTTTTTTACACAAACGAGTATAGAACTCGGACTATGCTCCAACTGAGCCGGTCGATAGTATACGTTAACTAAAGACTCGGTGATCTGAGTTGAGCGGTCCCAACTCAGGTGGAACTTATTCGACGCTTGCGTCACAAAGAGCAGAGCATTGGAAATGTCCCGTAAAGTCAGGTGATAACTTTACAAAGAGAGAACAAAATGGTACAGTGGAGGCAGCTAAAAATCAACCCAAAATGAAATTAACAAAGTACTGGAACAAGAAATACAGACGTAGGAAAATAAAATATCAAACAGAGAAACAACAAACAACAAATAAATACCCAGATATACAATATAGTAAACAGACATACAAAGCGACAAATAAACATAAGTGAACACACACATAAACACAAAGGAGCAAAATATTACAATCACAGAAAACCACGAAACACAAATAAATGCACACACACAAAGAAACAACATTACAAACAAATCACATAGGAAAAATATCACAAAGGAATTTTACATAGGACGACCAATTTCAAAGTACATAAAATAAACATAAAGACCAAAGGTCGAAACTTAAAGTCAATAACCTGAAATATATAAATATATTTTCAAGGTTAACATTTTCTTGTCGTTCACAAATTTAAAAAAAAAAATGTAGCAACAATTATGGTGGGTGATCCGCTATAGGATACCGTTTCTGATAAACAACAATTCACATCAAAAAGTTGTTTTGATGTGACTATAAAATCGAGTGTGAAAGCTTACTCGATCTCTTTTGGATCTCAGCAGTTCAGACGGTAAGTCGCACCTCATATATCTTGTAAACTAACTTTGGTCGAGTGCTTTTAAGCGGACGCCAATTAGTTATACTAACTCAAGTAGTAACCTAGTAATTCCTTTGGTCCTGTAAATTAACTTATACTTTGGTCGAGTGCTTTTAAGCGGACGCCAATAGTATAAAACTAACCAGTAGTGGCTGAGTGCTTTTAAGCGGACGCCAATTAGTTATATTAACTCACAGTAGTAACTTAGTAATTCCTTTGATCGTGTAAATTGACTTATACTTTGGTCGAGTGCTTTTAAGCGGACGCCAATAGTATAAAATTAACCAGTAGTGGCTGAGTGCTTTTAAGCGGACGCCAATTAGTTATACTAACTCAAGTAGTAACCTAGTAATTCCTTTGATCGTGTAAATTGACTTATACTTTGGTCGAGTGCTTTTAAGCGGACGCCAAAAGTATAAGCACTAACTAGTAGTGGCTGAGTGCTTTTAAGCGGACGCCAATTAGTTATACTAACTCAAGTAGTAACCTAGTAATTCCTTTGATCGTGTAAATTGACTTATACTTTGGTCGAGTGCTTTTAAGCGGACGCCAAAAGTATAAGCACTAACTAGTAGTGGCTGAGTGCTTTTAAGCGGACGCCAATTAGTTATACTAACTCAAGTAGTAACCTAGTAATTCCATTGATCGTGTAAATTGACTTATACTTTGGTCGAGTGCTTTTAAGCGGACGCCAAAAGTATAAGAACTAACTAGTAGTGGCTGAGTGCTTTTAAGCGGACGCCAATTAGCTCATACTAATTTACAGTAGCACTACAAATCTTTGGAATTTGTTATAAATAAACTTAACTTCACACAAAAGCATAACTTCGCACAAAACATAACTACACAAAAGTTTAATTTGTACAAAAATTTATTTTATAAGAACCGTTTGTACAGAACGAAATGTACCTGTAGAGAAAAATTGTTAAGTAGCACATTGAATTTTGTTAATTAGTTAAGTTCAAGAAAAAAAAATTGTTAATTAAATAAAAAGGAAGGTAATTTTTAAAAAAAAAAACACAAGGCGTTTTATTTTCTTTGGACTACGAATCCTGGCGGGGCTGAGTATACCCCGGAAAACATCGTTACATATGTATATGTATATATATGTATGTATATGTGTGTATATGTATGTATATGTATGTATATGTATGTATATGTATGTATATGTATGTATATGTATGTATATGTATGTATATGTATGTATATGTATGTATATGTATGTATATGTATGTATATGTATGTATATGTATGTATATGTATGTATATGTATGTATATGTATGTATATGTATGTATATGTATGTATATGTATGTATATGTATGTATATGTATGTATATGTATGTATATGTATGTATATGTATGTATATGTATGTATATGTATGTATATGTATGTATATGTATGTATATGTATGTATATGTATGTATATGTATGTATATGTATGTATATGTATGTATATGTATGTATATGTATGTATATGTATGTATATGTATGTATATGTATGTATATGTATGTATATGTATGTATATGTATGTATATGTATGTATATGTATGTATATGTATGTATATGTATGTATATGTATGTATATGTATGTATATGTATGTATATGTATGTATATGTATGTATATGTATGTATATGTATGTATATGTATGTATATGTATGTATATGTATGTATATGTATGTATATGTATGTATATGTATGTATATGTATGTATATGTATGTATATGTATGTATATGTATGTATATGTATGTATATGTATGTATATGTATGTATATGTATGTATATGTATGTATATGTATGTATATGTATGTATATGTATGTATATGTATGTATATGTATGTATATGTATGTATATGTATGTATATGTATGTATATGTATGTATATGTATGTATATGTATGTATATGTATGTATATGTATGTATATGTATGTATATGTATGTATATGTATGTATATGTATGTATATGTATGTATATGTATGTATATGTATGTATATGTATGTATATGTATGTATATGTATGTATATGTATGTATATGTATGTATATGTATGTATATGTATGTATATGTATGTATATGTATGTATATGTATGTATATGTATGTATATGTATGTATATGTATGTATATGTATGTATATGTATGTATATGTATGTATATGTATGTATATGTATGTATATGTATGTATATGTATGTATATGTATGTATATGTATGTATATGTATGTATATGTATGTATATGTATGTATATGTATGTATATGTATGTATATGTATGTATATGTATGTATATGTATGTATATGTATGTATATGTATGTATATGTATGTATATGTATGTATATGTATGTATATGTATGTATATGTATGTATATGTATGTATATGTATGTATATGTATGTATATGTATGTATATGTATGTATATGTATGTATATGTATGTATATGTATGTATATGTATGTATATGTATGTATATGTATGTATATGTATGTATATGTATGTATATGTATGTATATGTATGTATATGTATGTATATGTATGTATATGTATGTATATGTATGTATATGTATGTATATGTATGTATATGTATGTATATGTATGTATATGTATGTATATGTATGTATATGTATGTATATGTATGTATATGTATGTATATGTATGTATATGTATGTATATGTATGTATATGTATGTATATGTATGTATATGTATGTATATGTATGTATATGTATGTATATGTATGTATATGTATGTATATGTATGTATATGTATGTATATGTATGTATATGTATGTATATGTATGTATATGTATGTATATGTATGTATATGTATGTATATGTATGTATATGTATGTATATGTATGTATATGTATGTATATGTATGTATATGTATGTATATGTATGTATATGTATGTATATGTATGTATATGTATGTATATGTATGTATATGTATGTATATGTATGTATATGTATGTATATGTATGTATATGTATGTATATGTATGTATATGTATGTATATGTATGTATATGTATGTATATGTATGTATATGTATGTATATGTATGTATATGTATGTATATGTATGTATATGTATGTATATGTATGTATATGTATGTATATGTATGTATATGTATGTATATGTATGTATATGTATGTATATGTATGTATATGTATGTATATGTATGTATATGTATGTATATGTATGTATATGTATGTATATGTATGTATATGTATGTATATGTATGTATATGTATGTATATGTATGTATATGTATGTATATGTATGTATATGTATGTATATGTATGTATATGTATGTATATGTATGTATATGTATGTATATGTATGTATATGTATGTATATGTATGTATATGTATGTATATGTATGTATATGTATGTATATGTATGTATATGTATGTATATGTATGTATATGTATGTATATGTATGTATATGTATGTATATGTATGTATATGTATGTATATGTATGTATATGTATGTATATGTATGTATATGTATGTATATGTATGTATATGTATGTATATGTATGTATATGTATGTATATGTATGTATATGTATGTATATGTATGTATATGTATGTATATGTATGTATATGTATGTATATGTATGTATATGTATGTATATGTATGTATATGTATGTATATGTATGTATATGTATGTATATGTATGTATATGTATGTATATGTATGTATATGTATGTATATGTATGTATATGTATGTATATGTATGTATATGTATGTATATGTATGTATATGTATGTATATGTATGTATATGTATGTATATGTATGTATATGTATGTATATGTATGTATATGTATGTATATGTATGTATATGTATGTAT
>CAWZZZ010000237.1:0-12454 GCA_963966595.1 Physocephala rufipes
ATATATATATATATATATATATATATATATATATATATATATATATATATATATATATATATATATATATATATATATATATATATATATATATATATATATATATATATATATATATATATATATATATATATATATATATATATATATATATATATATATATATATATATATATATATATATATATATATATAATATATATATATATATATATATATATATATATATATATATATATATATATATATATATATATATATATATATATATATATATATATATATATATATATATATATATATATATATATATATATATATATATATATATATATATATATATATATATATATATATATATATATATATATATATATATATATATATATATATATATATATATATATATATATATATATATATATATATATATATATATATATATATATATATATATATATATATATATATATATATATATATATATATATATATATATATATATATATATATATATATATATATATATATATATATATATATATATATATATATATATATATATATATATATATATATATATATATATATATATATATATATATATATATATATATATATATATATATATATATATATATATATATATATATATATATATATATATATATATATATATATATATATATATATATATATATATATATATATATATATATATATATATATATATATATATATATATATATATATATATATATATATATATATATATATATATATATATATATATATATATATATATATATATATATATATATATATATATATATATATATATATATATATATATATATATATATATATATATATATATATATATATATATATATATATATATATATATATATATATATATATATATATATATATATATATATATATATATATATATATATATATATTACAAATACAATTAGAATATAGTCAAAATTAGACGGGAGTGGTACTGAAGCTGAAAAAAGTACTGGTTTAATTAAATTAAAAATTCTTCCCCACGATAGCGAAAATTTCTCGGATACTTCGCCGCGGTCAAACTTCGCTCAACATCAAACGCGATTGTTTATAAATTGTGTTTGATTCAATGTAGTTTGGATCAGTCTCGCTGAAGAATTTTTCCAAAACGAGAAAGAAGAAAATCGAAATAAAAAGCACACAGAAAAAGTGAAAAAATATTTACAAAGCGACGTAGCCATTATCATCATTAACACTATTGTAATAGTCATTATCAAATTGCACAAAAGCTCCATTAGGACTGACTGACGATGCGCAAGCAAAAAGATATAACCGAAACGATAACGTAGAGAAAATGAATAATAATTATAAACTAATTTATATATAAAAGTATACAACCTGTTCAGGGTTGTAGCTGATAATGTGGCGGTAATGCCATTTGTTGTTGTTTTACCAGCAAAACGACGAAATGAACTGTGGACTATCAACGAATGAATTTGTCCCTTGTGAGACACTTGTGTCCCTTGATATTTACTGGGAACACTAAACAGTGGGTTGTATCGGCAAAACAGAATATTACGACTGGCATGCATTTGTACTGTATTTACAAAGGAGCGTTCTGAATTTTGAGGACGGATTGTTCGATCAAGATTGTTACTAGGACTGCATAACATAACTATATTATTTTTGCTAGGATTTTTTAAAAATTATTATTATATTGTGTATTAGAGTCATTCATTCTTTCATATTGTTTTACAATCTTCGATGCCTTGTGCATTAAAATACTGTGTTTACAAATATTTACAGTTTCCGCGCATTTTTAAGGAAAAGATCCGAACAGTGCATCAAATTCTAAGGCAAGCCTAACATAAAACAATATAAAAGTAAAACCTAAAAAATAGCTTATTAAAAATTAAATAAATTAAATTTTAGATTGATTTTATTATGTCTGCATCTTCATACCGAATGATGAATAATGCATCCATAAAATCGGTCGCCATAGAAATTAACGCAATTTTAATTCCTTCAATATTTCCAATAATCAACATAGCGCGCACCACAAATTGAAATGTAATCATATAATGTTCGAAAGTAATGAAACACAACCATTTAGCAAAAGAGTATTCAAAAGTAGCAAAAGGTCTTATTGAAAAACCATATTCCAATTTAGCCAATTTAGTGAGCGGTATTCGGGACGAATAAATGAATAGTTCCATGTCTCGCGACAAATGTCCCCTGTGTGAGTGCGGCCTAACACTTAATTAGGATCGATTGCTTTTTAAGCCATACAAAGGGTAGGTCGCTATATGGATTCGTTTGGAATTTCAGAAAAAGAAATATGCGTTCCAACATTTTTCAATTTTTTTTTCATTTTATTAAAGAGTGGAGTTAAATTTACTCGGAGTAATGGTACTACATAATTATGTTCATACACATTCCTCAGCTGATTCAAATTCTGTCGCTGGTTTAGCAATATTGGGAACAAGTAATATAAGATAAGATTCAGTAAAATCGTTTATATTTCAATAAAATAATATCAGTCATTATATTAAAAAATCTTATACATTCAAGTCGGTTCTCTACGGATTTCCGAAATAGTTCATATATAATAAAGATGCTTTTAAAAATGCCGTTTTGCACCAACACTCCGTTCAATGGAGCCATTCGGGATTTTCGTCCCCGTCAATTCCCTATCGTGATGTTATTTGTTTTCACTGCAAGGAAAAATGCTAGTAGAATAACAAATAACTTCTCGCGCCTTGAGAGCTTGCAGTCCTTCTTGGATTATCTCTTGTTTGAAAAAATGTAAACGAACAGATATTATATAGAAGCAAAAACAAACAAAAAAGTTGATCAAAAGAGAAAATTCTAATGACAGTTTGTGGTGAAGTGATTTGTTTTCATTGTGGGAAAAAATTAATTTATTAAAAAAAAGTGAAAAAAATTATATGGTAAAATAATTGTATTTAAAGTGTAACAACTAAAATAACACAACGCAAAAATTTGCTAGTTAATAAAATGAAAAGTGCAAGGATATGAATACAAACTAGTAAGACCGTTATCTTCGGCCTCGCCGAGGCTTATATATCCTATTATCGAATCTCTTGGTAACAACGTTCAAATAAAATGTCGGCGAGTTATATAAATATATTATATATTTATATTTAAATTATATTTACATTTATTACCAACCTATGATGACACAGAACATTCGTGCAAAATTTCATGGTGATAGCTTTATTTGTTCTTTTGTAATAGTGATTTTTGGCCATATAGGGCGTGTCATGCCCATTTTTGTGAAACAGTTCTAATTGAGGCGTGGACGTGGCAGTTGTCCGATTTCTCCCATTTTCAACACCACCTAGCCTATGATGACAGGGAATATTTGTGCCAAATTTCATGACAATATCAATATTTTTACGCCTGTAGTCACGAATTTTGTAAAAATCATTTTGCAAATGAGGTAATAGACTCGGATATTCAATTTTACCTTTAAGTTCATACTCGGAGCTGAGAAATTGAGCTCTAAACACGATTAGGCGTGGAAGCTCAATACTAACCACCCTACCCCAACACGAGATGTTCCCACCAAATTTCATTCGTTCTCTTGTAATCGTGATTTCCACAGGCAGACAGACGGACGGACAGGGCTGGATCGACTCAGGGAATCATCCTGAGCCAGAATATATATACTTTTCTATATCTATTGTAGCTCCTTCACTGCGTTACAAACCTAGTATCAACGTTAACATATCCTTTTTCCCTTATGAAACAGGGAATAGGATATAAAAACATTAATAATTATAAATTCTCTTTACAATTAAGTTTCAATAACATTATTAAAGCGTTAAATCAAATATAATAGAAAACATATGGAAATATTGCAAAACTGTCACCAAATATAGAAAATGCTACTAAAACTTTTAAAAATGTTGAGAGTATATTACTGAAAATAAGCTCTGGAGGAAACAC
This sequence comes from Physocephala rufipes, assembly GCA_963966595.1. NCBI lineage: Eukaryota > Metazoa > Arthropoda > Insecta > Diptera > Conopidae > Physocephala > Physocephala rufipes. Next base: position 3,988 of record CAWZZZ010000237.1, read on the forward strand.
CATTGAAAACGGAGGTTCCGTCAAAACCACATTCAATTTAAAAATCAGACGTGAAGTGATTATGACAGAAATTCTTTTCTAAACTTATCTTTTTCCAGTTCCATTTAAAGATTTTAGAAATATCGAGAGAGGGAACATCAGTGAAAATAAAAAATTCCAGTTTCAAAAATCTATTCGGAATTGTAAATGGCAAGGTTGAAGTTACTACCTAGTCGATTATTGCAAACACCAATGTGCCGTTGGTTTCATTCTGTCATCAGTGAAACTTGTGGTCAATGAGGTTGTGATTTCATAAAAATCTGATAAAGAATCAATTGAAAGTGACTGTCTAATTTGCTAAATGTATTGGCTAAACGTCCGTGACCATGGACTAAATATGATCGTCGAATGTAAGGGAGAGATCTTTTTTCAAAACTACAACGTATTTTTATATTCTGAATATTCTGGTTGTGTTATATCATATTTTTAATTATGTTTTATTGTCAATATCTTCTTTGATTAATTGGTCATTGGTTGGTTTTTTGTAGCCCCTTCCATTCATCAATGTCTCAGTCCTCGCTGAAGATATTGACAATTGAATTTCCCCGAGCTGCATACTACGAGCATCACATATGTTTCAAGTTGCGAGTTTTATGTTCAATTGAGAAGGTTGCATTGCAACTAGCCATGGTGTATTGGCATTTTCGACAAATTTGCCCAACAGTTTCACTTCTACGATAAAAGTCTTTGGTTGTTTGTTAAATCATAAAGATTTTTTGTTAGTTTCTTATAAGAAGCTTGACGTCACTGTTGTTTCCGCTTTTTTAGTTTATCATTGGTTCACATGCAACATATAATTGGCTTGGGTGATGTGATGAACAAGCAATGCAAATACTTTAATAGTATCAAGTGTTAACAAAAAGCAACTTGCGAAGGTAGCGGTAATAGTTTTCTCTTCGGTCGTCGGACGAATCTACGATTATACGTTGTAGACAAGAGCTGATTCTGGTTTTATATTATTATTAAAAATTGTTTCTTGTTTTGAGGGCTTCTGTGGAGTGGCGAGTGAAAAAGTTTCATCCATGAATTGTTCAAATAAAAATAGGCCAATAATTTTAATGTAATTGTCGTTTGTTGTTGTTGCCGTTGTCTCTGTTGTAATTTTTGTTGTTGTTGAGGTCACGGTTTAATGCATTTCGTCACAGAATGGATGGAACCAAATCAAAAGAATGTGCCTCTAATGAGCGTAACTTGGCTGGAATACCCCAACAAATACTTGTTGTTAAATTAAAAAGAAAATTAAGAGAGCAGATTCAGTTTCGATACTTTTTATTTATTTCACGTGAAATATATATTTATAACGCTGTTTTCCCTTAATTGTGACATTTCAGAAATTTTTATGAGTCAAGAGTGAACATCATTAAAAATGATACTGTAATGCAGCCATTTAATGATAGGAGTGAAAGATATTCGCGGTGCTCCAAAAAATTATTTGTATATAATAAATTGTTAAAGTATTCTTAACGGTCTTATTGTTATGTGTATATACAGAAATGTTATTCTTCTGGAAATATATACAAATAATAAATAAATTAATAAAAATAAACAAAAGAAGAATTCGTCAGAGAATAATATCGTTTAGATACCGTCGATGAAACGCTCTCACTATCGAGAAAATTAAAAGATATTACGAAAATTGTAAAAATATCGAAAAAAACTAAAAACGACAAGATACGAAAAAGAGAAAATTGAAACAAAGGAACAATTTGTCTGTAAAAATTAAAAGTTTTCATTGTCAAAGAAAAAGAAACGTAGACAACAAGAGTACAAGCACACTCAGTGCGAATCATTCTTAGTTTTAAATCAGATCTGGCTAACACACACCTACTGACCACGACAATTCTATGCGACGTCGGCAGGAGATTGTTGTAAATAACAAGACTTGTTGAAAACTCGTCGCGAATTTTGAATTTCTGTGAGTTGTGTATATTCGATTTTGAATATTTTGTAGCGTTTTGCTGGTACTGGTACTCACTTATGCTGGAAAGTCCGGTATTTAAATGCTCGGTTAATTTTTGACAGCTGTCATGGACGTATTTTGGATTTTTGCCAATTCCATAAAATGGATCGAAGAATTTGTATCTCTTCAGTTTTGCGAACAAGAAAAAAATCACAGAAAGCTAGATAAAAAATCACAGAGGGGAATGCAGTGACTGCATCATTATGTTTTTTACAAAAATTCGAGCGTAAGCATTTTTGTGCCATCATAGTGCAAAAGCCTATTTCTATCGGATCGCAAAATGCGCATAACGTGCAGCAACATTGCTTATTGACATTCTACCCTGTGGAAAATAACTCTTGAAGTACCACGCCCTTGCAGCCAAAGAAGACTAAGCAAGATCTTCACTACACATAATAACTCTTCCTAAAGATTGGGTCAGAAATGAAATTACAAGGCAGCAAAAAGGTGGTCCGAAAGTTTTGTTTACTAACCACACTTGCATGAAATTTTAAAGAGCATTACTTCCGTCTAAATATAAATGTATGCACGTATATATGGGTCAGTATTTATGCCCGCATATGTTCCTATCTTGCCTCTACATTAAGTTTAAAGATGCGTAGATTCTCTTCGTGATGCTGTCAGCATCTACAAAAAAGAATATAATAAAAAAACATCGAACACGTCAACAGCTGTTTACTTTAACTTAAAGATTTTATCGCTGCTGCTGTCGTTATTGTAGTTGCCTATATCAGAGTGGTTGTTGCTCTTGGTTATGTTATTGTTTGTAAATCATGCTCATCAGATGGTGATCTTTTTCTTGTTTAAAAATGTCTAATTTGCTATAGGCGTAGTGAAAATCATTACTGTAGCATTCTAGCGGAAAAATTGCGACGAAAAGACTAATAACTAACAAAACGATGGATAACAGTATCGTAGTTGAAACTATAAAAGGTTAATGATGAAGATCTTGTTTTTTTAAATGTTAGCCAAACTCTTAATTGTCTACTGGATTGATGATTAAGATTTTGTTAGTTCAGGTTTGCGAAGATATGAAATGACGAAAATTCTACACAAAGCTTATTGTATTTCTAGACTTTAAATTCATTGCGGCATTATGTAAGGGCAAAAATTAAAAATTGTTGGATATTGTATTAAGTTGGGCTCGTAATTTGCAAGACAAAATTTCAAAAGTAAATTTTTATATAGAAGAGTTCTGTCATCAAAATAAGCAAAACAGCAATACAGTAAAATTAATACAGTAATAATTTTCAATGTGGAGATTTTTAATTTGCCCGTAATGCATTCTTTTTAAAAGAAAAACGGATTTTGTTTCAAAACATTGAAAATTCATGCACCTTCTTTATATTACTGTGTCTCTTGTTTGAGGTAAGTTTTCGAAATAAAATGTAAAAAATTCTAATAGGACCTGATAAAAAATGTTACTAGAATATTTTAACGGCATACGAATATCGAGTTAACGCCCTGAGGTCTGGGGTTGCGCCCATATAGGACCTAATTTTGCGATAGATTTTCATTCCAACTGAAATTTAACAGAAAACGATTTCGATTAATTAATTTATTAAATTATAAACTTACAAAATGTGTAATGTGTAAAATATGTAACTTTTCTTGTTTTTGTGTAACAAATTTTGTGATGGCTTAATATAAGTCTGAATGCATTAAAAATTGTTTTCAATGTAATACTACAACAACAACAACAATATCAATAAAAATAACATAAAATTTCAATACATTACTAGAAATAAAAAACGGAATGAAGACAAAAATACGAAGCAATGAGTGAGCAAAGAAAAAGTGTTAGAAGGAAAAGGAGCCCGAATTATGTTGAAACCCAATAATATTTTCTTTTAAACGAATAAATAAGTAAGGAGTTTCTCTTCTTCCACCGTTTTATTCACGTTAAATTCTCCACCTTTGTTGGCCGAACTCTGTTCTCTGGCGCATAAACTGAAGATTGGAACATTGAATTTGATTGAATTGAACGATTTTTAGCTTATACAACGGATGTACGGTGTATATAAATATTTATTGACTGATTGACAGATTTGATGTGATCAATAATTTTGAACTTATTCATCGCATTTGAAATTTGATTATAAAGGTGTTAGTGGTATATTTTTTGGAAACGCATTCAATATTTAAAAATCAATAATACTATTAATCAATAATATCACACAACTAAATAAAAAACAAATTAGATAAATTTATTAAATGAAAAATTTTATATTTGAATCAAGTATTTTCAAAGATACACCTTTAAAATAACTAATTTATTAAAGTGATAAAAAAAATATTAAAAAAATAAATAAGGAAACCAATTAGAAAGAAAAATAAATAAATTTTAATTTCAGTGAATTAAATTTTAGAAAAAACAGAAATTATGGAGTCCATTTCAAGAATCGATAACAATAGTGCATTCAGAGTTTAAAATACAATTTATTGACCGGCCGGATACGCATTCATCCTGTTATATTTATGGATAATGATTGCTTCAGTTTCATACCTTTTGGCTACAACTATTTAAAGAAGTTCGTATATTATTGAATATGTGGTACCTTTGCTACCTATAAGATAAGGTTTAGATAGGGTTTATTTTTAGACATTTTTAGTTTATTGTAAATACTTTTAATTTATGGTAAATTAAAATAGAATGAATCGTTCAGTTTCCACAATTTTTTTTCACTCCAGCCCCAGTTTTTGTAAATATCTAGGAATAAAATACTCAATTATTGAGTATGTATTGAGTATTCGACTGAGTACTGTACTGTAATCATGTACTGAGTATTTTTTGTGGGTATGATTTTTGTATTTTTGTAATTTTTATGTTTTTTATATTTTTGTTTCGTAAACAAAGAATGGTCCATATCGAGATATTTTCTAAATTGTATAAATAATTTTTTTTCTAGAAAATGCACAAGCTTTTGTTCGTGCATTCAATACTTTTAAAAGTAAGTGCATTTGTATTACATATTATATTTAATATCATTTTAAAATCTATAGAAATGTGAAACAAACAAAAACCATAAATACACATAAACGTATTTTTCTAAAATTGGGGAGGGGATGAATTGGGGCATTTCTTCAAACCGTTGAATGAAAAATATTTTTTTAGAAAATGTTGCACTGTCTGTTCTCAAACCAAATCCCACTAACCTCATTTACCATTCACCTAATGTATATTTTTGGTTCTTTTGAACTGTTTAGACGTAATATCTCCAACCACAAAACAACAAAAACAACAACAACTATACCAGTCATGACATCAACAAATGTAAGAAGTTTCTTGAACCTTATCAATACTTAATGTCTTCGTGCATTTTCATTCGCAACCGCGGTTCATTCTACAGTGGGGTGAATGAAGGTTTGTCTGGTTGTTTATTATCCTATATAAATTTTTTTACTTTTAAAAGAAAATTTTAAAAGGTTTTCTGAAGTTCATACAGACAATATTTCGAACTTGAAAAAATGTTTCCAAAAATTGTCACGTCACAAAATCGTTCAACGAGAATTAACAACCTTCAAATTAACAAAAGTAATTTTAAATGAACAAAAAAATTGATTACATAAACATTTCTTTATACCCTACATCCGCCGGATTTAGGATATATTAAGTTTATTCCTCCATTTGTAACGCATTAAAGGAGGTATAACAGGTATGGAAGAGTATATATATTCTGGCTCAGAACTTCGATTTGAGTCGATTAACCCCTGTCCCTCCCTATGTCTGTCTGTCTGTCTGTCTGGCCGTTGAAATCCCAATTAAGAGGGAACGAAAAGACATATGGTTATGAAATTTGGCACAAATATTCTCTGTTATTGTAAATTATTTTGCAAAAAGTTGGCATGGTCCATCTAGAAGAACCACTGTTATAAATGATACGTCATTATAGTAGAACAAGTAGGGGCATTGTAATGAAATTTGACACGAATATTGTCTATTATAACAAATTTATTGGTTTTGATAATTGGCGGAATCGGATGAGATCCACGCCTACTTTTGATGACTAATATGTGTTCATACAAATATATGCACATACGAAGCTCAATTTCGACGTTTGTAGCGCGCATTTGAAGACAAAATCTTATCCTGGAACTGACCCACGAATACGAAATTATATTGTAAAATGTGGGCGTGATCCGCGTCTCTACGGATACGGATACGGATACGGATATATCCTGTGGGTGTAAAGTATTAATGATTGCACCCCTACTTGCTTAAATTAAAAAGTATAAAAAATAATAAAATCCCTAATGCAGATCAATTTCAAATTTCAACTAGTTCGATATTTTAAACCAGTATATCATGCTCCCAGTTTTTTGTAATGTCTCGATTAAAGCAATGAAACAAAATGCACGTTTAAAAAATGTTAAAATAAAATTTAAAAAACACATTCTAAAACGATTCCAACCAGAGCTTATATTAATCCATTTAAAAATTTCAATGAGTCAGATGCCTCTAGGTGCTTAACGTGAGTACCTGCCATGATTGGCTTAACCTCACGGTGGGCCTACCCACACTCGGGATTGCTGGGTAGACTCTGTGAATACCCTATATCTCGGCAATCTACGACCACGGCATCAACTTTGCCATATTGCGCCATTTGTGTACCTGTGGAAGCCTGGGACGAGCAGGACATTCCTCGCAGATTGACGATCGAAGCCTATCTAAAACCTCTTATGCCGGTGGGGACACTCACCGGCATTTGAGTTGACGGAGGCGGCCTCCTCACGCAACTCCACGCGGAAACACTTTGGTCTCTACCCGCGTATTTTTGGGTCGTACCAAAGCCACCACGAAGCTCTCACAAGTGAGAAGCCTACCCACCGGTGCGCTGTGTACGTGGGCATTTATATTAGCGGGGTCGGATTAAGACCCGAATTGAGATGCACACCACCCGTGGCACTATTTTTACGCCTTTGGTAAAGCGGCGGAACTAGCCTGCATAGTTCCTTGGAAGTGAACTACGTGCAAGCACGGCTAGTCACTGCCATTTTGTCGCCTTACTTCCGCGACGGGTCTGGCACCCGATTCAATGAGTCAGTAAAATTTTAGGTTTCTAGAGCCCTAGAAATGCATTCTGACAACTCGCTAACCAACTAACTAACTTCTCGACAAAGGAAAAATGCTGAATGTATTCTTGCCCTTTTTGCTTTTTTGTTACAAGAAAATGTTTACTAGTTTTTTTCAAAAAAAAGGTGCGTGAAATATGTGTAATGAATAGAATTTTTTATTAAAAATATCGTATTTATATTTATAGTGACCTGATTGTCCATAAAGCAATTATTGGGTGTCCATCAATTTTATTTAACAAAATTTTTAATTCTAACATAAAATACAAGCAAGAGTTTCGAAAGAGACACAGTTTTTCAAGGACGGGCTTGTGAAATATATGCGTCTACAAAAATTTTTTATATATACCAATTTTCGTATCATCTTCATATCTTCGCATTCATTTTTATTTAGCAACGTTCCGAGTCATTGATTGAGTCAGCTCTCAATCGAGCAAATAATACATTTGCAACTTTTTGCTGTTAGCGTTTAACTGGTGTGATTAAAGCCCACGCAACATTAAGAAAATGCACGCACCCATTCACATTTATATAAATACCGTAATGGGTACGTTACCGCCAGCGGCCAAAACTGCTAGCACAGTATTTTCTGCTTTTTCGATTTGTTTGGTAAAGTCACTTAGAATTCCGCATTCGATTCAAGAATAAATTGGATAGTTTTATTTTGCTGCCCCGATATTTGCTAAAATTATTCTTTTCGTTGGTAAAGATATCCTTTTGTACGAAGTTCTCACAACATTACTAACTTTTGCAAATTATTATTTCAGCATTTTGACGCTCCAGATCTTGTCGTTTCGTATCGTCGTTTTCGTTTCTTTAAAGTAAAAATAATATAGTAAAAAAAACTCCTCATGTTTCTAAATCAAAATAAACTTGAAAAAAAACTTTAAGATTGAATTAAAGAATAAACAGATATTAAGATATAGTTTGAAGTCGTTCGTTGCGATCTTGAAAATATTTTTACTTTAACTTTTACATTCTAACCGAATACCTCCGTTTCTCCATGCTTGTCCATAAAAACCCGTATAAAGTACTAAGCTTATATGTTTATTTAATATTGTCTTTAAAATTCGCTAAAATACATCATTAATCAGCTTTAATACTGATCAGTTTATTTCTTGTGAAGAAAGAAAGTTCATAATGAATGAGTTTACTAAAAAAAAGTAAGAACGCTAACTTTGGCCTGGGCGGAGCTTATACACCCGTAATATAAACTTATAGTCTGATCCCAATAATATATATATATATATATATATATATATATATATATATATATATATATATATATATATATATATATATATATATATATATATATATATATATATATATATATATATATATATATATATATATATATATATATATTATATATATATATATATATATATATAT
>CAWZZZ010000238.1:0-31000 GCA_963966595.1 Physocephala rufipes
ATATATATATATATATATATATATATATATATATATATATATATATATATATATATATATATATATATATATATATATATATATATATATATATATATATATATATATATATATATATATATATATATATATATATATATATATATATATATATATATATATATATATATATATATATATATATATATATATATATATATATATATATATATATATATATATATATATATATATATATATATATATATATATATATATATATATATATATATATATATATATATATATATATATATATATATATATATATATATATATATATATATATATATATATATATATATATATATATATATATATATATATATATATATATATATATATATATATATATATATATATATATATATATATATATATATATATATATATATATATATAAATTTATCTATACATTACCTATACATTATTTAATAATTATCGAGGGCTCTATAACCAAAAGTTATAGATCCCTCGAGAGAATTCTACAGACTCAGAAAAGACAATAAACATGAGCTAACAGATATCTGTCGCTAGTAAATTTTGTTTTCCGTAAAATCATATATGATGACCTCCTGCTAAGGCAAGAATCACAGCCCTCAACACGTAAAATGCTCTCGTAAATATATTATTATTTGCATGAGAAGCATCCATTTAATGGCGACCTTCGGCCGCGGCAAGAATCACATCCTTCAGTATGTAGGATATGTGTAAATAAAATTTTATTTAAAACACGCTCGTGCTTTTTAGGATAATAATGAAAATTTATGTTTACGACCGAAATTGTTTACGAAATGTAAACGACCACGCACCGTAAACGCAAAATATCCACGAAAACCTTTCGTGAAGGGGAAGGGCGTACATTTGAATGCAATTTATGATCGCATACAAAATAACGATTTAGAAAATTAGTGAAAGTGAAAGGTATGAAACACATTTTTGTGAAAAAGTTATGAATAGAAGAACTGAATTTATTAGGCATTATAATTTGTTTCGAAACATGAACTGAATTATGGTTGGGCATTATAGTTGGTATACCTATTGTTGAGGAGGTATAGGTAATATTTTGAAATCAAAACATCTATAATTCCCAAATCAAACGAAAGCTTCAAAACCTTTCGCATCTGTTAGGGATAATTCGCGTAAATCAAACACCCATAGTCATGTATAAATTATTGAAGATTTTGTCATTTTGGAAGTAAACTTCAGCCCAATAAATCACCGATCTAATTGAGAAAATGTTGTAACATTAAATAATCTAGTTTCTTAATATGAAGTATATCTGCACGCACTAATTACACATTTTATTTGGGAATACAATTTTTAAGGGAAAATGGATATTGTTTAATTTTCAATTATTTAAAAAACATTTTGATAAAATATGCTTTTACATAAATTAGTGATTATTGATATTACGCTTTCTAACAGTATAATTAACAATTCCACTTGAATACAGTTTAGGAATTATCAATAATTATTTTTCAAATTGTGAACGGCTCCAGCCTTGCCCCAAAAGATAGCGGACATTTCTTGGAACAGATTCCTACCTTGTTTTACGTGGACACCTGCCGTGTTGGTTTAATTCCTCGGTGGGCCATCACACACGGGGCTGTTAGATAAACGTTATGAATACCTTATATAATCGACAACCAACGACCATGGTTGCAACTTTGCCACATTGCACCATTTATGCACCTATGGAAGCCATGTGTAAGGCATGAATTTCAATCTTAGGTTAAATCGAGGCGTATCTAAACCTCTGACGGTCTCTGGTTCCCGGCTTCCGGTTGGGTAGGAGTATTTCATGCAATTCTCCATGGAGACGTTGGTCTCTATTATTGTAAACATTAGGATCTAACCACAGACGGCACCCAGCTCCCACGAGGCGGCCTAACTGCAGCAATAATATATTACTGGGCTTTATATTAGCGGTGATTTCTAATCCGTGTGCTTGTCTCCCGTGGCACGTTTATAACTACCTGAACAGGCTTCGGAACTAGTACTACCAAGATCGTGGCACGTGATAATACAACATCCCAATCACTGCCCTTTTTTTGATCCCTTACGCCACGGGACTGGCACCCAGATTTCTTGGAACAAGTCGAGTATAAGTTCGGTTTTACCGTTATTTCCCACCGTTAGAAACGTGAAAAGCAAAATTTTTGTTGCGGAGGTCCGCAATTCTGAATTTAGAAGCACTTAAACATTAAATAAAGACGACGCTTATAAATATAAAAATTGTAACTAATCGAGCTGTAACCATTTCAAAGGTATTTCAATTGTCTCTCATTGATAAAATATACTTCTTTGTCGACATCATTGCCTTTAAAGAATTACTTCAATTTTTCTAGAAATATGAATACATTAAATACATTAACATTAAAATTTTTTCCTTCTAGAAAAAAACACGAATGTCCCAAAAAGTTTTCTAGAAACTGCGTCTCTTTACCTTTCAAACGATGTATCGCATGATATACTTATTACTTTGGTTCTTACACATTTATCTAATTAATCATCACCAAAGTCCTCTTATCTGGCTTGCGTTTGAACGCGGCAAGGGTTATAACCCTTAACCTGCAGAATATACATGATAAAATCAAGTATGTGCATAAAAGTCCTCTCATAAAACTGCCTTCGGCCGTGGTTAGGATCATAACCCTCAACCAGCAGAACACTCACAGAATAATGAAGTGGTTGCAACAATTCCTTTTATTAGGCAGCCTTCACCTATATAAACATAATTGAATTAAACAAAACTTTATGAACTGAAACAATAAGTATATCATATGGTATATCGTTTGAAAAGTACCTTTTGGTATCTGAAAGGTACATCGTACGAAAGAAAATTTTTGGTAACTCAATATATTCGTTTAGGAGCGAAAAGGACTTGGACACATATTCCGAACTTGTTTCAAATTTCGTTTATTTCAAAAACTATTAACGTTTCGATAAAATATATTTTTACATCAACTATTGGTATTGATATGAGCTTTCTAACGGTACAAATTTCACCAGAATAGAATAGTCGCAGTTTAGATCTCGATAGGTTTGATTTTCAAAGAGCTCCAACGCCGCCCCAAGAGAGAGGGGGATTTTCTTTTGTTTATTGGAGTTAGGAAAGAAGCACGAAACTGACAAAAAACTACGAACAATTTGGAGCTAGTACGATTATATAAATATAAGCCCCTAAGGAACATACTTACGTAATCGTACTAGCTCCTTTATTCTTGTCCTTTTTTGTTGTTGTTGTGCTCTCTTCCTGACCCTAAAACATAAAAGAAATTCCCACTATCGCTTGGAGGCGGGACTGGTGAATTTTGAAATTTGAAAAATAATTATGGGTATCTCCTAAACTACAACAGATATCCAAGAATGACTAGTGTCATTAGAAAGCCTGCATAAATATTAATAATTTATGTAGAAAGAAATTTTGTCGAAATGTCAATTGTTTGTGAAATAAAGGAAATTTTAACATGTTACTACCTTTTCCCCTTAGATTCTTTCCTTTTTAAATAAAATGTGTAATTAGTGCATGCATTTATAGTTAAAATAGAAACAAGATTATTTAAGCTTTTATACATTTCTTTCACGTACATCGCCGGTTTGTTTGGGGAGAAAACTAACCTTTTATCGTAAGTATGAATTGATCTTTTTGAATTTTGTTAATATGCATTTTTATAATAGTACGATTTTATAAAGTATGCAATATTTGGTCTTATAATCTGCGAGTGCTTTGTTGAAGCTATGACCGTTACGTCTCTTATTGCTGTTGTTGAGGTCAAATATTTTATTATAATTGTGCGAATCACGAATACGCGACCGTGTGCGAACGTTCTCCAAACGTAAAGTTGAAATGATGTGGTTTGTTATTTTAAGTATAAATACATGCACTGATTAAGTATAAATCCATGCACTGCTTATTTAGAAAAAATAATTTAGTGGAAAAAGGTAACATGTTAAAATTTCGTTTATTTCAAAAACTCTTAATATTTCGATAAAATATCTTTTCACATAAATTATTCGTATTTATATGAGTTTTCCAGCGGTAGTAAATTCACAGTTTAGGAGATATCGATTAGTTTTGAAGCGCTAAACCGAAAAAAACGACAAATACATTAGAGCTAGTACGATTATGTAAATATAAGATGCAAATATAAGCCAAAATACCTCTAAATCCAAGATCACGGGGTTCTCTCAAATATTTTTGTTATGTTTCTAACGGTAAACTATAACGGCTAAAACATAATAAAATTCGCGAAAGCGAAATTTCATTGAAAGTGTACAAGCAAATAATTGTAGAAAGCAGTATTTAGTTAATTTAAAACTGACTTCTTTTCATAAGTAAATGGAACAGGATTCCCTTTACAGAAAAATGCCGATGTACGATTTTACAGAAAAATGTTGTACCTCTGTAACCGATCGAGATATCACGCAGGCAGATACACCATTTTACAGATATTTCCATTGTACCATTAATATAGTATACGTCTTTGTCGATAGCAATGCCGCTAGTTATTCCAATTTTTTAAAAATATGTACACTTTTTGTATAAAGAACAATTTTCCCCTCCGAAACGAATACATTAATGTACCAAAAATTATTTTTAGAAAAGATCATTTTTATATCCTATTCCCTTTAAAAATGGGAAATGGGATATATTAACGTTGATACTAAGTTTGTAACGCAGTGAAGGAGCTGCAATAGATATAGAAACGTATATATATTCTGGCTCAGAATGATCTCCTGAGTCGGTTTAGCCCTATCCGTGCGCCTGTCTGTCTGTCTCTCTGTCTGTCTGTGGAAATCACGATTACAAGATAACGAATGAAGCTGTGATTATGAAACTTGGTACGAAAATTTTGTGTTAGGATAAATGGGCGAAATCGGACAACTTCCACGCCTACTTTTGGTATTTAATGTGACTTAAATCGCGTTTAGGGCTCAACTTCTCAGCTCCGAGTACGAACTTAAAAGTGAATTTGTATGTCCGAGTCTACTATCTCATTTGAATATATGACCAAAAAAATGGGCGTTAGAGAGAAAATTCGTACAGGCGTACCGGCGTAAAAACAGATATCGGCACAAAGATGCCCTGTCATCATAGGAGGCGTGGTGTTGAAAATGAGTGAAATCAGAAAACAAAAAATTAGCGTTGAAAAGAACAAATAAAGCATGAAATTTGGTACGAATGTTCTGTCATCACAGACTGGCTATAAATGTAAATATAATAATTTAAATATAAATCTAATATATTTAAATAAGCCGCCGACATTTTATTAGAACGTTGTTATCGAGAGATTTGGGAACAGGATATATAAGTTTCGGCTAGTCTAAAGATAACGTTGTTACTAGTTATGTTTTTTTTATAAAAATTATTTTTATAAAACGTCCATTTTCTTACCTTACACAGCATTTTACGGTGAGTATTCTGCTGGTTGAGGGTTATAATCGTAGCCTCTGCAAAAGGCCACTTTAATAAAAGTATCCTTATGCAACCATTTGATTTTATCGTGAGTATTCTGGTTAAGGATTATGATTCTCGCCGCGACCGAAGGCCTCCTGTATAAAACGGCTTTTATGCAAACACTTAATTTTATCATGAGTATTCTACTGGATGAGGGTTGAGATTATTGCTGTATTCGAAGGCCGCTTATAGAAAATGACTTTAGTGCAAGAACTTCATTTTCAGTTACATTTCTAACGGTAGAATATAACGGTTAACACAAAATAAAAAATCGGTGTTTCGACTGTATTCCACACTTGTTCCACTCTTTAATATGGCTATAATTAAGGTACCAACATCTTTTGTAGAACTATTATATAGTAGGGTCGGTCAGCTTACAATGTATTGGTTTTAAGTCATAGTTCTATGTGATATTTTGCACTAGATGCCATTTCCTAATTCGCGTCCGTGGCGTTATATTTCAAAGCATATATTTAAGAAACAAATTATCTTTTAGCAAGAAAAAACGAACGGCTTCAGTTAACATACCATAGAATATGAACACATATCTTATTTTATAATTTTACTTCAAAAAATAACCAAATTCTCTTTGACTTCAATTGTCACTCATTCACTACCAGCTATAACAAGATAGGACTCTCTTCTCGCCAGAGATAACGAGATAGGAAACTTCTCTAACTACAACTCTGATTTAAGGTAGTGTTCGTGAGTTTAAGACCCTGACTCATGATTTCTTCCGTGGAAATTTTATGTTTAAGACCCTGACTAATGATTTTTTCTTAGAAATTCAAGCATAAGACCCGGCCATCACACCCTTTTCAGACCCCGAATGACAATCCATTTTAGAAGTTCACCAGCTATGTATTGATATGCCAACGTAGTTATTGGTTTAAAGAATTCAATTATTTTTCATGTACACTTTTTTAATTTAAGATGCGTAGACAACATGTGCATGTTTTATTTGATAACTAAAATATTTATATAAATTGTTATAACGAATATTTGTATAAAAGAACTAATTATTGTAATAACTAATTATGGTAACTAATTATTTGTATAAAATATTTATATAAAACAAATAAATGTATTTATTTCATAAGCATAAAAACATAAATGAAACTCAATTTTATGAAATATTTTAATGTATAACAAATTCGATTGACTTCGTTAATAGAATACTCAAATTATTTAAGGCAATTTTTGGACCCCAGAATCTAAAAATAACCTAAAAATAAAATTACATAGAATAATTTATTTGAAGAAATTCTTCACATTGATTTATTAAGGACTCTGCAACCATTACTTTAAAGCCAAGTATTAGCCGCACTAGTGCATTTAAAATATGAAAGATTTTACTTGAGTATATCAATACACAAATAGGACTATTTTTAGTTTCAAATACAATTGTATAATTATTAAGAAGTTCCTTACTTCGTCCTAATTCATTTAATATAACTTTTGAGCGTCTGGTGCTGACATTAATAACCACACCTACACGGAATTATTTATTTATTATCATCAAGAGAAACTCTTGAAAAATCAAATGTGTAAAACATTTTGGCATTGGCATATCCTAATTATTTCTTCACCTCTCCCATAAGTTCGGTGATTTTAGTGTTGCCAGCATGTGCGTCGCTTACTACTTAATGGGTATTCGCATTAAAGCAGTGTTGACAGTATTCAGTAATAAGTATTATATTCAGGTTTTTTGTAATTTATTAAAAATATTAATAAAATAATATATTAGTATTGCTGCCTATGCATCGAACAACTATCAAATTTACCAAATTTCATAATTTTTGGTACTGTATACAAAAATTTGATCCCATTTTGAATTGAAATTTCAAACGCTTCGATAATTTCTATGCTATATTAACATGGGTTTTAGCTAAACCATTTATTTTCAGATTAGATTATTTCAATTGGGACATTAAGGATGCTCATAAAATGTTTGCATTTACTTAAGTGCATTTTGTCCATTTCATTCTGTTTTAGTTCTATTTATGAATTTATTTTGCACCGCTGTGATAATTTTTCAAACAATTATTTTCACCACACTTTAAAATATTTATAATTTTACAAAAATTTTAAATTTAAATAAATTTATGCAAAAAATAGGAATGCCGGACTTGCGAACATGTTGCCAGGATGGGTATATGGGTGTTATAGGCCTACTGGGGAACTGGACATCAAAAAAAACCGGTAACGCGCCAATGTGCATACCTCTTGGGTGGCGTGGAAGTGCACACAGCCCTCTGATGGAAATTTTATGTTTTCATTTATTTACTATAGGAAATAAAGGAATAATTTGTATTGTATTTACGAAAAATAAAAAATTAAAACACTGCTTTTATTAAAATATTAACTAATATAATTATAAATTAACAATTTAACTATCAAGAATTACAAATTTTAAACATATAAACATTTTCAAAGCGATCACTAATTTATAAACATTTTCAACCAATACTTCAGTAAAAATTGCCAAGTCAAAAGATCTTATGAGGGGATCCCAAAAGCCGTCAGGAGTGGGAAATATATCAAATTCTGGTGATTTATTAAATAAATTTCTCTTTAAGACCGCATTACTTCCTTTGTCGTCTTGAGGTTATAACCTTTTTCGTCTAACTCCCTTTTCTTGTTTAACTAAAATTGGTTGCGGCATAAAATCTTCCGTTTCACTACTACTGCTCTCATCAAATAAATTCCTTTCGGCTACTTCCATTTTTGATACTGTTTCCTCCGTTGTCTTTTTTGCGTCTGTTTTCTCTTCACTTTTTTGCTCCTTCTTTTCTAGAAAGGAAAATATTCAAAATTAATTAGAATTCGATCATTATGTTTTTACTTTTTGGATTACTTCGCGCTTTCTATACGTTTTGAATTATATAAAGTCTCATTGCCATTTTTGGGGACTTCATGCATTAGGTATTGATTCTTTCCTTCCAGCGCTCTCAAAAATGTTTCTCTGCAGTTTTTGTGGATTTCTTTTTGCAGCCATTTACTTCCGGTGCTTTTTACTAAACCCATTTTTGGTTCAATATTCTCAGCATCAGCTGAATTTAACGCGTTTTCTTCTTAGGTTCCCTAAACAACGTTCGCAACGGCTCGATTTCTACATTTTCAGCCTCAAAAATATCCGCGCATAGTATTTGATTTTGCTGTTTGCCATCACCGAAGGACGAGTTATGGCAATATTGAGTTCATCCGGAGTAATGTCAACATCGTCCTCAACTCTTTCTTGTTGTTCCTTCCTACGGGATTCCATAATATTCATCAGCTCTTTATTCTATTTTGGGATTTGTGGTGACATGAAAACAGGACACCAGTGGTGTTGGCCAGATCAAAGTGGTGTTGGCCAACCCATTCGAATTCTAGTTGAAGCCCATGTTCTGTTCCACTTTTACATATTAATATTTTCTTTCACTTAAACTATATAGAACTTATTTAATATAAATTCTTTTTCGTGACTCTTTTTCTTATTATTTTCACTATAGAGCACAAAATGTGCTTTCAAATCAAGCCGTCGAAGCGAACTGTTGTTTACGTATTTTCATGAAAAGCCATACGTGACATTTAATTTGGTGAATTACGCATACGTATACATAACCCCTGTATGGGAGTTTCGGTCGTGTAAAATTTTGTCATTTTTTTGACACATTTTTTTGGGAAAAGAGTTTCCTATCTCGTTGTCTCTGCTTCTCGCAACATATGCCTCAGAGATAAAGAGGTAGGACACTTCGCACTAATCAGAGACAACGAGATAGGAAACTTTTTTCCTCAAAAAAATCAGCCAAGAAAAGGAAAATTTTACACGACCGAAACCCACGTACAGCGGTTATGTATATGTATGCGTAGTTCACCAAAATAATGTCACGTATGACATTCCACGAAAATATGTAAACAATTTATTGTGTTAGCATTTTTTCATAGCTACTAGTTCTGAAAACGGAATTGAATTATTAGAATTATTATAATTCTAACAATAATCATTTGCTTTATAGGAAGAGGGATTTTTATAATTATTTGAAAATGTGAATTACTTGAAGTCGGCGCTATTTAGAGTGAGTGCTATGTGCTATTTATGTTGAACCACCAAATCTCTGTCTTAATTTTATAATGTCAATGTTTCGATACATTATATGGATATTCCCAATAAAGGGTAGCATTAGTGAAACGTCAGGTCTTGATGAGTAATTTGACTTTAGTTATTATCAATTAATTACCAATTAATTCTCTCAGCGCAGAGCCGTTCGATCAAGCGTTGGGTTGCTCCTACTTTGCGTTAATTGAGGTAACAAGCGAAATGATGAGACCTCAAAAACCGAAAGGGAAATCAAACTCATTGGAATGGAATTATTACTCAGAGCTATTTTCTTTCAGTAAGAGAGTAAAAGAGGACTTCCAGTTGTCATTATTGCAATCCCGAGGAAATGCTGAAGACGATATCCCGCGAACGACAAATATCTGAACTCAAGCCTTAACTAATTGGAGATTCTGCTAAAAACACAATTTTAGCAACGTATTATGTTGGTTTCTACGCCAATAAGGAACTTATTGGGAAGGGTAAATATAAAGAAATATATTCAAAATCTGCATCTTATTCGCATAAATAACTTACTTGCGAACTTATAGGTTTCGGAAAAAATGTGGACACAACAGTCCAAACTGCAGCCCTAGGTGCATTGCGATCTATATTCAAGATTCAAGATAAAATTACTCCCCTTAATTTGCAACTACAAGCAGAATCATCGTCGCTAAAAATTCCGTTGAAATAATTAATTGATTCCGTTGAAATAAGACAATGGATATTATTAAATTATACAAAATTGTTACATTCAATTATGTTTCAATTATTTTAAAATTGTTACACTCAAATATTGCGTGCCTTTAATTGATTAATTCGAAATCTGTTAGTTTACTTTAGTAGAATATTTTTGTACTGAGGTTATAATTTGTTTGCGGAAATTAATTAATATAGGTAATTTAGATATATAATTAATATGTAAATATATGTAAATAATATATGTAATTTTTCTTTGCTTTTATTGTTTTATATTTGCTATTTTATATTTATATTTGATAATTTATTATAATTTTATTAGTTAATATTTTAATAAAAACTGTTTAAGTATTTTTATTTTATACAAATATGTTTTTATTTAAAAAATACGTACTAAAGAAAAAATTGTTTGTTGTTCCACGTGCGCTGAAATAATCACGTGCTCCGATTGAAATAATCTAATCTGAAAATAAATGGTTTAGCTAAGTATCGAGGCGTTTGAAATTGCAATCCAAAACGTGCTGAAATTGTTGTATGCAGTACCTAAAATTATGAAATTTGGTAAACTTGATAGTTGTTCGATGCATACGCAGCAGTACTAGTATATTATTTTATCAATATTTTTAATAATTAACAAAAAACTTGGATAAAAT
This sequence comes from Physocephala rufipes, assembly GCA_963966595.1. NCBI lineage: Eukaryota > Metazoa > Arthropoda > Insecta > Diptera > Conopidae > Physocephala > Physocephala rufipes. Next base: position 10,937 of record CAWZZZ010000238.1, read on the forward strand.
ACTTATTGCTGAATACTGTCAACACTGCTTTAATGTGAATGCCCAAAATAGCCCATTGAGTAGTAAGCGCCGCACATGCTGGCAACACTAAAATCATCGAATTTATGGGAGAGGTGAAGAAATTATTAGGGTATGCCAATGCCAATGTTTCACACATGTGATTTTACAAGAGTTTCTCTTGGTGATAGTAAATAAATAATTCCTTGTAGTAAAATTTTAATAATACAATTTTATTTAAAACTAAAAATAGTCATATTGGTGTATTGGTATACTCAAGTGAAATCTTTTATAGTTTACATATATTAGTGCATCTAACACTTGCTTTCAAAGTAATGGTAGGAGAATTGTTAATAAAACATTCTAAAGAATTTTTTCAAATAAATTATTTGATGTAATTTTATTTTTAAGTTATTTTTAGTTTCTTATGTCCAAAAATTGGTTTAAATGATTTGCGTGTTCTATTAACTAAGTCAATCAAATTTGTTATATATTAAAATATTTAATAAAATTGAATTCGTTTATATCCTTATGCATATGAAATAACTACATTTATTTGTTCCTAATTTAGTTGTTCCTGTTTGAACTTATACAAATATTTTAGTTATAAAATAAATCATGCGCACAAGTTGTTTACTCATCTTAAATCATAAAAGTGTACTTGAAAAATAATTGAATTTTTTAAACCAATAACTACGTTGGCATATCAATACAAAGATGGTGAACTTATAAAACGGATTGTCATTCGGGGTCAGAAAAAGGTGTAATGGGCGTAAAAAACCATTATAGGGTGTACACATTATTGAACTTGACTGTCGATCAAAATAGCTTCAGTTTTGACTGTAGGCTAGCAACGGCCAAACGATCAGTCAAAGCGAAGCTCAAACCGTCAGTCAAGCTGTAAAATTCGATTTATTCGTGTATCATGGAAAAGAAAAAATCGGGTTCGCATTATTTCTTATCGCGATAGCGGTAAAAGAAAAAAGATCAAAGAAAAGAAAAATATGGGTAAAACAGTGGATCGGATCCAGGAAAAAAAATTCCCATGTAAATATTTTATTTTTTCTCTTTGTCTTTAATTCTCTTCTAAATGAAGATCGAATGGTGTTAATTTTTTTTACATCTCCTAAATTGCAATCTGCTTTATATCTTTTCATTATAGTCATCAATTCGTCATAAGCTTTCATTTTTTTTCGCGTAACATGTAATCTGGAGAGGTTACGTCCCAAAGGCAACGTTGCATTTGATAGCAACAGATAAATTCCTTCAAAAATTCGTTTTCAGCATCCATTTCGTTTCAAATATTTTATTTACTGATAATTTTTGACATCTACAAAAACAAATATTACGTCTGACTGCCATTCAAACACAAAAATTTTTGTGGTTGACTGTTGACTGACAAAAAAGCGGCCACACTATCAGTTAAAGCGAAATTTGAGAGAATTCGAGCAAGACTGACAGTCAAGTTCGATAATGTGTACCTCCTATTAGTCAGGGTCTTAAACATAAAATTTCTACGAAAGAAATTATGGCTCAGGGTCTTAAACCCACGAACTCTACCTCAAGTCAGATTTGCAGTTAGATAAGTTTCCTATCTCGTTATATCTGGCATCAATCCACATGCATTTGCTTTATACAACAATAGAATGGTACAAATTTAGCTGGAATTTGGTACTTATTTCTTAGGAAATGCGTACTTGCGTCAACAGCAATCAAAAACATGAGCTCGAGTAGAGGGTGCGTTGGATTTTAAGGCTCAAAGGTTTGGTGAATATGGTAGAATCGTCTGAGAAGTTGAATTTTTTAAAAAATTTTACTTCAGGCTTGTTAAAGAATAGTTCAACGATGAATAGGGAGTTAATTGTGCGCAAAATGGATAATGTATTTGGTCTATCAAGCTTCTAAAATACAATAGTTGGTACTGAGTTGAGGGACATACATCTATGAGACCCCGTTACAATCATTGCAGAAATCAAACCACTTTTGTTTATGCGCGGTGAAACATGATGTAGTCTTTTTTCTGGAAATTGGATGAAAGCGAACAACAACACAAAATAGTTCAATTTCAAGTATAGTGTACGTGATGTAAACAGTGCATAAAATATAGACGTCAAACTACTTTTTCGCGTGGTGAATTTGGAGTGTCCTATCTCCTTATCTCTGATATGCAATTTACTAAAAAGTCTTAGTGCCTCATAATGTAAAACGAAACGAATGGATAGACTGCGCCGCTGGTTTTAACAGGACGCTCAAATTTTTTATTATGCAAAGCTTTCGTCAGCTTCCTTAGATAAAGTCTAATTGCCATTAACCATCCATTTGTTTCCGCGCTACAAAGATACCATGCCCGCTAATCGACGTCTTGAATACTACCAAAGATAATGAGATAGGAAACACCGTAGCCCGTAGTTCATCATAGTTATGTCACGTATGCCATCTCATGATAATACGTAAACAACTAATTATGTTAACAATTATTCATATTAACTGTTCTGTTCATATTAACTCTCTAGACTTCAGTTGAATACTGGTAAAAATAAATTATTAATAGTCATATCTATTTCAAGTGAGATTCCAGTGATCCCTGTCCGGGATCATCGCAAAGTTCCAAAAATTGTTCCTGAGAGCGCGCTTGAAGTACTAATGGTTCAAGCTATTTAACTGGTTATAATTAATCATTTCAGTCGCGTCTCACCGAAAGTAAACTTCAAATATAAACTGTCGCATTTTCCGCCGGTTTAAAATTTTTAAGGGTAAGGTTTTTCAATATTTTATAACCTCAGGAATCTTCTTCATACTATTTATAGGTAATTTTATGTAAGGCTTTGTGGTGAAACATTCAAAGGCATCAAAGGTTGGTTTCAGAATTCTTTTATTGGCTCATTTATTGGTAAAGTGAACTTATAAAAAACGAGAAGCCGTTTTTCGTTAGAACGTGGAAACGTTGGATTAAAGTCTTCGAGGTGTCGATTGTGTATTTCACTGCCCTAGTCACAATTCGATATCCCCCAAATTATCAAGAGCTTCAACGAATGAGTATCGCGAACGAGTATTGCGTGCAGTGATTTTAACTAAATTGTTAATTTCTAGTTTGATGGAATACTTTTATAATTAATTCATAATTTGATTTGTTTACATAAATTAATTTATATATGCAATTTCTGCTCGCCTTTATTGTTTGATATTTGTTTATATTTGAATATTTTGAAAATATTATTACTTTAAAATTTGTAACTATTGCCAGGTTAGTCTTAGTATTTTAATAAAAGCCGCGTAAATATTTTCTTTTGCATAATCGTGTTTTATTGAAAAAAATATTTACTAAAGAAACATTTGTTTCTATTGTTTCAGAAAAACAGTTAATTTAACGCAGTTATCCGCGCATTTAACCGCGTAGCATATCCGCGCGTATGTCATATTTTTTCCTTTAAGAAAATTTATTTTAAATTAAAAAATATAAATTTAACTAAATCTTAAGCTGTGGTGAAAAAATCGATGGCGATATCGTCACATCGGTGTATTACAAATTATTGAAAGAAACTAAAGGAGTACAAAACACGCAAAATGCACTTTAGAAAATACGAGTAATTTTAATATCCCAATTAAAATAATCTTATCTATAAATAATTTTTCAATTATAAACCATATAAATATGGGACAGAATTTATCGAACCAATTGAAACTGCTATAAAAGGGGCATATAATTGCTATAAAAATTGTTATGTGCAGTACAAGAATTGCAAAATTTACTAAACATAAATGTAGTTTGGGCCTCGTGTGGCAAGAATAATATATTGGCCCATAATATTTTCAATATTTAATAATAAAATTTAATTTATCCCGTAAAATTTATCCCGGCATCCAGAATGCCGGTAACACTGATTAGTATGAACGTTTAAAAATTGCAGCATTCTTGTGTTGTTGTGGATGGTTTGGCATTTCATGTATTATTGTGCCTGTATCTGTTGGTTTCCTTATTTAGGTCTTTTGGTTTCCTTATTTAGGTTTACCGTTATGCCAAAATAGTTTTTCCGTTTAATTTCAATTTATTCATTCATTATCTAAGCCGAAACGTAGGCCTTATAGTAATATAGAATAGAATTACATAAAAAATACAAAATATTTTGTTTTGAAACAAAAATAGGATCTGACAAGTTAACGACCGAAAATACAAAGTTCAAATCAGAACAAGCACTTCGAAGAAGTTCATTCTGTGCAAATGACGATCTGCAAAATGGTAAACGAAGGAATTCATGTCGTCTTGAAGAACATGGGGGAACGAAAATATGAATGTCGTTGAATGGATGCGCAGAAACCGTGACGCCATATAGTAGTTTCAATATTACGGTGGAATTCAGCATTATCCTTCGATTAACCAAAGACGCCAAATTTATTAGTGTTATCCTGGCTCGTATGATGGGAATCTTAAATTGGAATCCCATCTCAGGTTGCGGAGACAGAAAATCAAAAATTGTTTTGGTATCGATTCTTTTAACGTGATGTAGCAAACAATTTTTGGGCTCCAAACTGGCGAAACATATTCTAGAATGGGCCGCACTAACGATATGTATAAAATTTTTGTAATATATGGATCGTCGTTTTACAAAATCCAAGACGCTGCTAGACTTACTCATAATATGATTAATATGAGCATTGAATCGTAATTTGCGATCGAAAATAACACCAAGATCTTCAACTGTTTCGTCAACACTCAGCTCTTGACCACGAATGACATAATTGACGAAGTACGGGCGCGAACGTGAAAAAATAATCTGTTTACATTTGTTAAGATTCAGCTTAAAACAATTTATTTTGCACCAATCAATTAAATTATCCAAGTCCTTTTGAGTTTGCATACCAAGAGCGAAATTTTTTATTGTTATGGAAACCAGTTCGAATAAGTTAGTCTTTGTTGATTTACCACTGCAGAATCCGTGATGATAAGGGGAAAGAGAGGAAAAAACACTCCGAAAAATTTGATCGGTGATAAATTTTTCAAATAATTTACGCAAAGCACTTATCACGGTAATTATCAATTAGACATTTATTTCCAGATTTATGCAGCCGTATAATAAAAGACGACTTCCAAGTTGAAGGAAAATATCCTGAACGCAATGGACAATCAAACAAGAGCGTAATTGCTGTTACTAACTCATCTGCACAAAATTTTGAAATACACGACGGAATATGATCAGTTTGAAGCTGCATTTTAAATCTTGAAGAACTTTAAGAACTGTCGATTCGTTGATTACGGGATGAGAGATAGAACAATTGGTAATATTATACGGGTAATCTGAGCCCAAATATGTTGACTTCGAGTATGTCGACAAATACTCCAAATTTCATCCGACTCAATTTTGCCAAGATTCATAACAGCTGGAAATACATTACACTTCCTTTTCGAGTTCACAAAATCCCAAAAGGATCTAGGATTACGCAACAAGGAACACTTTATTTTTCCAAGATAGGTCTCATAAGATTGCCTGAGTCGCTGGTATAAGTTTATTGTAGAAGTATAATTCATATAATTAACAGCGGAATTATTGGCACAGAACAACTTGTAATACTTCATTCTTTAAATTCCTTAATCGCTTTAAGTTTTCATTAAACCAAGTAGGACTTGCAATATCTAATAACGGCGAAATCTAAGTATTGAGCCAAATGATTATCATTCAAATTCAGAACACTACTCCAATCAAGGCGGCGGAGAAAATCCTATAGTCGTGAGTAGTTTGTCTTACTGAAGAAAAACTCCTTTTTAATTTGAACATTCATCCTGCGTTGTGATTTTATATTATTAAACACTCTCATCTTTAAAAGTAAAGTCGGATGATGTATACCCTCAGGTATGACCAACGGAGAAGACGAAACTAGGTCAAATAAATCCGGATCATCCACAAATATAAAATCCAAGCACTGATTAAGTGAGTTTCGAACATAGTTAACCTGGTAAAGGCCAAGTGCAGATAAACCATTCATAGAACTATCATCACGATCAGTATCTGAGAACGGCAAAAATATGTAATGAGCATGCATACTACTCATCCAATTAACGGTAGGCATATTAAAATCACCGAGAACCATCAGTTTATCAGTATTCGACAGTTTATCACATCAACTTTCAATACAGCTTAAATGCTTGTCATATGTCAGGTCACTAGATTTCGGAGGAATATATGTACAAGTAAAATAGAAACAGCACCCTTCCTTTTTCACAAAGATGCAGCAAAAGTCGATTACATCATCGACTAAAAGTTGTACCTCACGCGAAAAGTAAGACTTCACCGCAAACAAAATTCAACCCAACTGAATTAACACGCAAATTATTTAGCTTAGTATTTAAGCCTCGAACATTTTGGTACAAAATAGATATACTGAAAACTGCTGAGCAATATCTCAATCGATTATATTATAATATAGTTGAATATTATATATATTATTATATTATTTTTTCAAAAATTTTACTTCAGGCTTGTTAAAGAATAGTTCAACGATGAATAGGGAGTTAATTGTGCGCAAAATGGATAATATATTTGGTCTATCGAGCTTCTAAAATACAATAGTTGGTACTGAGTTGAGGGACATACATCTATGAGACCCCGTTACAATCGTTGCAGAAATCAAACCACTTTTGTTTATGCGCGGTGAAACATGATGTAGTCTTTTTTCTGGAAATTGGATGAAAGCGAACAACAACTTAAATAGTTCAATTTCAAGTATAGTGTACGTGATGTAAACAGTGCATAAAATATAGACGTCAAACTACTTTTTCGCGTGGTGAATTTGGAGTGTCCTATCTCCTTATCTCTGATATGCAATTTACTAAAAAGTCTTAGTGCCTCATAATGTAAAGCGAAACGAATGGATAGACTGCGCCGCTGGTTTTAACAGGACGCTCAAAGTTTTTATTATGCAAAGCTTTCGTCAGCTTCCTTAGATAAAGTCTAATTGCCATTAACCATCCATTTGTTTCCGCGCTACAAAGATACCATGCCCGCTAATCGACGTCTTGAATACTACCAAAGATAATGAGATAGGAAACACCGTAGCCCGTAGTTCATCATAGTTATGTCACGTATGCCATCTCATGATAATACGTAAACAACTAATTATGTTAACAATTATTCATATTAACTGTTCTGTTCATATTAACTCTCTAGACTTCAGTTGAATACTGGTAAAAATAAATTATTAATAGTCATATCTATTTCAAGTGAGATTCCAGTGATCCCTGTCCGGGATCATCGCAAAGTTCCAAAAATTGTTCCTGAGAGCGCGCTTGAAGTACTAATGGTTCAAGCTATTTAACTGGTTATAATAAATCATTTCAGTCGCGTCTCACCGAAAGTAAACTTCAAATATAAACTGTCGCATTTTCCGCCGGTTTAAAATTTTTAAGGGTAAGGTTTTTCAGTGTTTTATAACCTCAGGAATCTTCTTCATACTATTTATAGGTAATTTTATGTAAGGCTTTGTGGTGAAACATTCAAAGGCATCAAAGGTTGGTTTCAGAATTCTTTTATTGGCTCATTTATTGGTAAAGTCAACTTATAAAAAACGAGAAGCCGTTTTTCGTTAGAACGTGGAAACGTTGGATTAAAGTCTTCGAGGTGTCGATTGTGTATTTCACTGCCCTAGTCACAATTCGATATCCCCCAAATTATCAAGAGCTTCAACGAATGAGTATCGCGAACGAGTATTGCGTGCAGTGATTTTAACTAAATTGTTAATTGCTAGTTTGAATGGAATACTTTTATAATTAATTCATAATTTGATTTGTTTACATAAATTAAGTTATATATGCAATTTCTGCTCGCCTTTATTGTTTGATATTTGTTTATATTTGAATATTTTGAAGATATTTATAACTTTAAAATTTGTAACTATTGCCAGGTTAGTCTTAGTATTTTAATAAAAACCGCGTAAATATTTTCTTTTGCATAATCGTGTTTTATTGAAAAAATATTTACTAAAGAAACATTTGTTTCTATTGTTTCAGAAAACAGTTAATTTAACGCAGTTATCCGCGCATTTAACCGCGTAGCATATCCGCGCGTATGTCATATTTTTTCCTTTAAGAAAATTTATTTTAAATTAAAAAATATAAATTTAACTAAATCTTAAGCTGTGGTGAAAAAATCGATGGCGATATCGTCACATCGGTGTATTACAAATTATTGAAAGAAACTAAAGGAGTACAAAACACGCAAAATGCACTTTAGAAAATACGAGTAATTTTAATGTCCCAATTAAAATAATCTTATCTATAAATAATTTTTCAATTATAAACCATATAAATATGGGACAGAATTTATCGAACCAATTGAAACTGCTATAAAAGGGGCATATAATTGCTATAAAAATTGTTATGTGCAGTACAATAATTGCAAAATTTACTAAACATAAATGTAGTTTGGGCCTCGTGTGGCAAGAATAATATATTGGCCCATAATTTTTTCAATATTTAATAATAAAATTTAATTTATCCCGTAAAATTTATCCCGGCATCCAGAATGCCGGTAACACTGATTAGTATGAACGTTTAAAAATTGCAGCTTTCTTGTGTTGTTGTGGATGGTTTGGCATTTCATGTATTATTGTGCCTGTATCTGTTGGTTTCCTTATTTAGGTCTTTTGGTTTCCTTATTTAGGTTTACCGTTATGCCAAAATAGTTTTTCCGTTTAATTTCAATTTATTCATTCATTAACTAAGCCGAAACGTAGGCCTTATAGTAATACAAGAGTAAATAACAAGAGTATAGGCTATTGAATACAATTACATAAAAAATACAAAATTTTTTGTTTTGAAACAAAAATAGGATCTGACAAGTTAACGACCGAAAATACAAAGTTCAAATCAGAACAAGCACTTCGAAGAAGTTCATTCTGTGCAAATGACGATCTGCAAAATGGTAAACGAAGGAATTCATGTCGTCTTGAAGAACATGGGGGAACGAAAATATGAATGTCGTTGAATGGATGCGCAGAAACCGTGACGCCATATAGTAGTTTCAATATTACGGTGGAATTCAGCATTATCCTTCGATTAACCAAAGACGCCAAATTTATTAGTGTTATCCTGGCTCGTATGATGGGAATCTTAAATTGGAATCCCATCTCAGGTTGCGGAGACAGAAAATCAAAAATTGTTTTGGTATCGATTCTTTTAACGTGATGTAGCAAACAATTTTTGGGCTCCAAACTGGCGAAGCATATTCTAGAATGGGCCGCACTAACGATATGTATAAAATTTTTGTAATATATGGATCCTCGTTTTACAAAATCCAAGACGCTGCTAGACTTACTCATAATATGATTAATATGAGCATTGAATCGTAATTTGCGATCGAAAATAACACCAAGATCTTCAACTGTTTCGTCAACACTCAGCTCTTGACCACGAATGACATAATTGACGAAGTACGGGCGCGAACGTGAAAAAATAGTCTGTTTGCATTTGTTAAGATTCAGCTTAAAACAATTTATTTTGCACCAATCAATTAAATTATCCAAGTCCTTTTGAGTTTGCATACCAAGAGCGAAATTTTTTATTGTTATGGAAACCAGTTCGAATAAGTTAGTCTTTGTTGATTTACCACTGCAGAATCCGTGATGATAAGGGGAAATAGAGGAAAAAACACTCCGAAAAATTTGATCGGTGATAAATTTTTCAAATAATTTACGCAAAGCACTTATCACGGTAATTATCAATTAGACATTTATTTCCAGATTTATGCAGCCGTATAATAAAAGACGACTTCCAAGTTGAAGGAAAATATCCTGAACGCAATGGACAATCAAACAAGAGCGTAATTGCTGTTACTAACTCATCTGCACAAAATTTTGAAATACACGACGGAATATGATCAGTTTGAAGCTGCATTTTAAATCTTGAAGAACTTTAAGAACTGTCGATTCGTTGATTACGGGATGAGAGATAGAACAATTGGTAATATTATACGGGTAATCTGAGCCCAAATATGTTGACTTCGAGTATGTCGACAAATACTCCAAATTTCATCCGACTCAATTTTGCCAAGATTCATAACAGCTGGAAATACATTACACTTCCTTTTCGAGTTCACAAAATCCCAAAAGGATCTAGGATTACGCAACAAGGAACACTTTATTTTTCCAAGATAGGTCTCATAAGATTGCCTGAGTCGCTGGTATAAGTTTATTGTAGAAGTATAATTCATATAATTAACAGCGGAATTATTGGCACAGAACAACTTGTAATACTTCATTCTTTAAATTCCTTAATCGCTTTAAGTTTTCATTAAACCAAGTAGGACTTGTAATATCTAATAACCGCGAAATCTAAGTATTGAGCCAAATGATTATCATTCAAATTCAGAACACTACTCCAATCAAGGCGGCGGAGAAAATCCTATAGACGTGAGTAGTTTGTCTTACTGAAGAAAAACTCCTTTTTAATTTGAACATTCATCCTGCGTTGTGATTTTATATTATTAAACACTCTCATCTTTAAAAGTAAAGTCGGATGATGTATACCCTCAGGTATGACCAACGGAGAAGACGAAACTAGGTCAAATAAATCCGGATCATCCACAAATATAAAATCCAAGCACTGATTAAGTGAGTTTCGAACATAGTTAACCTGGTAAAGGCCAAGTGCAGATAAACCATTCATAGAACTATCATCACGATCAGTATCTGAGAACGGCAAAAATATGTAATGAGCATGCATACTACTCATCCAATTAACGGTAGGCATATTAAAATCACCGAGAACCATCAGTTTATCAGTATTCGACAGTTTATCACATCAACTTTCAATACAGCTTAAATGCTTGTCATATGTCAGGTTACTAGATTTCGGAGGAATATATGAACAAGTAAAATAGAAACAGCACCCTTCCTTTTTCACAAAGATGCAGCAAAAGTCGATTACATCATCGACTAAAAGTTGTACCTCACGCGAAAAGTATGACTTCACCGCAAACAAAATTCAACCCAACTGAATTAACACGCAAATTATTTAGCTTAGTATTTAAGCCTCGAACATTTTGGTACAAAATAGATATACTGAAAACTGCTGAGCAATATCTCAATCGATTATATTATAATATAAACAATATAAACAAATTCATGAATGACAGCATTCTTCGGTCATAAACTCGAATTCAAAACACGGTGAGATAAATGCTCAGGTGGGTTCACGTTGAATGAGGGATACGATTTCATTGACTTGAAGTAATATTTTCTTATAGTAGTACTTGCGTCATTAAAACCCAACTGATTACCAATATAAAGGAGAATATCCTCAGGAGAAGTATCAGTCGCAAACCTTGAGATAAAAACTGTCTTCCTCGGCTGAACAACAACAAGTTCATTACGACGAGGCAGCACCGATGAGGCAATAAGGCTCCTTTTGGGAATGGCACCCGTCTCATTTGGAGCATATGCTCCATTTGGAACAAATGAGACCGCAGCAGATGAAGCTTGAGATGTATTAGGTAAATTTCCAACATGAAGAGGACAGCTTGTAGTAACGTTGACTTCAGGTGTAACATCAGGATTCGGGCTTAGTATATTAATCGTTGCAGGGACTGCGCCCACTCGACTAGCTTCCTTCTTGGATTGTACACCCTTAGAAGATTTCGTTACCGCGATATCTGGGTCTACCGGCGGAGCACACAACAATAAATTAGAGTTATCAGGCACCGGATCATCAAAATACTCAAAAGACGAAAATTTCGAATTAAATGAATCGAACTTATGCTTGACTGCCACCAATTCCTGAGAAATTATATTGAAGTGCTTACGAGGGCTATTTAAGGGTCTAATGAGGTCAATTTCCTTTTCCCGGCAGGATTCAAAAAACCAACGAAACCCTTTATTCGAACTGAGAGCATCATAATGGCGGGCACTAATGCCAATACACTTTATGTGAAAAACAAGGTCGCACAATCGGCAAGTGATGAGAACATCCGAATCATTACTAAGCTTGCAGTTCTTCAAATTACATGTTAGAGCCATCACACGACTGATTCACGTTTTACATTGTGAATTTTATGTTTTTGTGCTGTTTGTTGAGTTATTCCAGAATTTGGCCTTTGTTGTTTTTAGTAAGTACGTTAATGTCGTCAACGTATCTTACGTAGAATGTAACTCCTAAGTTAGTCTTCTTTTCATCCATGTACTCATGAATACTTCCATGAATGTTGCCGAAGTGGGGTTGCCCATTCCTAATCCGTTCGATTGACCTTAAATACTGTTGTTAAATTGGAAATAAATTTGCTGTAGCGTGGTTTTTAGGGTGTTTGTAAGTTGTGTTGAAAATTGTTTGACCTTTGTTTTTTTCAAGTAGTGTTTCGAGTAGTATGTTTACTGTTTTAGTTACTGGGATCGATGGGTATAACTCCTTAATATCAAATGATACTAGTGTGGAGTTTTCTGTGATTTCTACGTTTGCTAGTTTGTCAGTTAATTCCATCGTATTGATTAGCGTGTTCGTTAGTTAACTGTAAGGTGTCCGTCAGTACTCGTTTTAAGTGTTTGGATATTGGTCTCTCTGATGTGTCCGGGTTTATCAGTGTTAGTGTGTGTGCAGTCTTCGCTTGAACTATTCTTGGGGCCCTTTTTAATGCTTCCTTGTTTTTGGTTTGGTATTCGTCAGTTGGGTCTTTTCTAATTTTTCTGCATTTTGTGTCTTCTATTAATTGTTCCGTCTTTTTTGTGTATTCGTCCTTGTTAATAAGCACTGTTGTGTTTTCATTGTCTCCTTTTGTTGTGATTATGTTATTCTTCTTTAATGAATAGAAATAAAATGCTAAAAATTAAATTAAAATTTTCTCGAAAAGTTTAAGTTTTTCGGAGAACTTAAAGGAACAGAACTTAAGGACATTATAATTGTATATAACGTATTTGTATAACGTATGTGTATTTCACAATATTTCGTTGTATCGCTAAGATTTACAGACCTATTCTGGTTGTCAACTTAATACAAAGTTTTTAAGACAAATTGTCGAAGACCTTGTTCAAGCTTTTTACAGACCTATTCTGGTTGTCAATTGACACGGTGTAGGCTGTGTTCAGTTAATATGACGAAAATCTTTAAAAAAAAGCTTTTTTGACATTTGACTTCAAAATTTTAAAAATGGAACAAACGCCAAATAAGTAAGTTCATTTTTTTATAATTCTCAAAAATTTGAATAACTATTTTAGAATTATTTTGCAGAAAATTCGAAAGAACAACAGCTGAGCAATTATCTCACTACGTGGAATTTTGCCATAAGCATCCTGAATTGCTCGCGGGGAAAAATACAGCGACAAATACACTGTCGTTGAAAACTTAGGGGAGCAGCTGGCTTGCGATTCAAAAAGAGGACCCACTAGGAGTTGGGAAAAATGGAAAGACGTGAGTATAGCAAAATTCGTTATGTAAATGCTATATACGTTGTCAATTACAGACGCTATCTGTATGGAAAAGCCAGCTGCGTTCACGGGCGCGAAAGCGCAAAGCCGAATTCGTTTTGACTGGTGGTGGCCCCTATAATAAAGGGTTCACTACCTTTGAAGAAAGAGCGCTACAGGTGCTTGGATCGGCAGCAGTTGAGGGGGTGGAGGTATCGGTTCTTGGTTTTAAGGTAATTTTCTGCACTAAACATTTCGAAATTCTACTAACTTTGTTACTAAACATTTAGCCAATGCAATCCGTTCCAAACACGCCATCATCATTGGAGATACCGTCTTCGAATATTGAGACACCGTCGCCGGATACTGAAACACTGTCGCCGGATATTGATACACCGCCCCCTGATATAGAGTTACCATCGTCATCTAAGGGAACACGTTCGAATCACAGAATTTTGCCCTCCAGGCGGAGCAAGAGTCAAATTCTAGACGTGATAATTGCCTCTCTGGAGAAAAGAGAAGAGCGAGAGAGCGAAATTGTTCGCACACAGCATGCCACTGTTGAAATGCTGGCTGCTCAATCGGCATCAATTGCTGAATTAGCCAAGGCGGTGACCGACATAGCCAATATTTTAAAAAAATAAAAAATATTAATTGAAGTTGTTTTCATTTTATTATATTTATTATTTCTTAAAGAGATACTACGTATCTTTGGTGCACGCGTTCGCCTTCTCTACTAAAGGAATAGTCGCTCTCGGCTTGATTAATTTCTATATCTTCCGTGTATTCAATATCCATTTCATCAAATCCACCACTTTTTATAATGATGTTGTGTAAAATTGCGCATGCGTATGTGATGTCTGCTGCTCTTTCATGGCTGTAATAGAGGACACGTTGTCGAGACAAACATCTAAAACGTCCTTTCAAAACGCCAAAAGCTCTTTCTATGACGTTCCGAGCTTTACAGTGCATACGGTTGTATTTAATTTGTTGCCTTCCACTTGGTTCGGGAAACGGCGTAAGTAACCAAGGTTCGAGGGGGTAGCCTTGATCGCCAATGAGCCAAGAATCCTCTGCCGTGTTTGCTCTTCTCATTAAGGCTATTCTTACCGGTGATGTGCACCATATCGCCGAGTCGTGGCAAGACCCAGGGAACTTTGCATTCAATGAAGTGAATACTAAGCGGTAATCACAGGTCTAGAAACAAACATGATAATGCTTTCCAATCTTTGTCTAGACAACTTACCGCTTCTACATTGATGCTGTAGTATCCTTTGCGATTCATGTACATGCCTAAGGGTCGCTCTGTATTGCTTGCTGGTGGTGACACAATAGCTATATGGGTGCAATCGATGGCTCCCACTGTAGCCTTTATCCCGAATTTTCTGAAGAATCTGCAAAGAATACAATAATAACAGGTACTGCAAATTTTAAAAGTAATCTACAAACGTTACCCAGTTTTGACTGAAGATAGTTCTTCATCAGTTTGCGGAAACTGTACTTCAGAGCCTTTTATTTTTATTATAAGTGCCGACATTTCTTTAATGCATCGCGACACAGATGGTTGGCTCATTGGCACAACCCAGTTATTACCAACGCACCTTTGGTAAGAACCACTGGCGAAAAAGTTTAATGCTGACAAAATCTAATTGTGAAACTCAAAGAAGTGGCTCGAGTAGCATGCGGCTCCAATTCCTCTATCAACTGTTTACATAGGGATTTATTTATCCTAAAATTATTCACAAATTCTGTTTCGCGCAAAGAAAAAGGATCACTGCAATAACGTAGATGTTTTGCATCGCTACGATTTATGTATCGGTCTTCTTCCAAAATTAATAGTAAAATAATTGCTATTTCTTCCATTTCAAGACTTTTCAAATTCAAATAAAAATTTTAAATTTTCAAAATTTCGCTGTAAACTGCTGTTTACGCCTTGACAATTTGAAAAGAAAAAGAGCTTTTATTTGACAACCAGAATAGGAATGTTGACAATTTGTTAAAAAGTAGAGTTATTTAAAATTTTTGACAACCAGAATAGATCTGTTAGAGGCAAATTTTTTTAAATTGAAACTTATAATTCATAAACTAAATATAAGCGATCAAATCTTTTGTGTTTTTTATGGATAATTCTATTATATCAAACACCCATAAGTAATATAAAAATTATTGAAGGTATTGTGCGAAAGTAAATTTAAGCCGAAGGCACTGCTATTTCAAGATTGAATTTTTTTTTCGACATATAGACGAATATGATATAAGAAAGACAAAGGATACATATTAATTATACAAAACTGTTACATTAAATTTTCATATCGCGTGTAATGCCTCCAATAATTAGTTTCTTTAATATAATTAGGTTTTTACTTTAAATATACGTACTAAAGGAAAAATTTGTGTATTGGTTCACGTGCGCTGTCTAAACGAGGTAAAAGTTTTGAAAAATACGCTTTTTCTGCAGGAACCTAATGTGCGGAAGCATCGTTACCTCCATTGCTGTCTTAATTTTCCCATGAAGTATGCCAATATGAAAATAATTACGTTTTAGTGAATTGCTAAGTAAAAATAGGAGTTGTAGCACTTGCGATCTTATGACATGGTAGTAGCAGGAGGCTTTGCCCTAATATCCCGATCTCTTTACTTTTAATGCATGTTTCTTCTTATGAAGCAAACTGCTCAGGACTAGTGATTGTTGCTGGCGCGTGCACTGCATAAGCTTATCACGTTCCACTTCGTTCCTCCAACTCCTCATCTAGCTTATAATACGATGTTAACATAATTTGTCGAACATTTTTCATATTTAATAATAACGTTGTAATTTCGTTAGTAACGCTTTCGCACTTAAGGCAGAGCCAGATTTAATTTTCAATTTTGGCAGTTTCTTTAGAAAATATTTTTAGTTGGCAACGGGTATTATCATTTTGAAGAGAAAAATTGCCTATCAGAGATCTATCCTATAAACAAATTGCCCATAATTTGTGGATTCGCCGCGCATCCAACCTTCCTGCCTGGTTGGATCCGCGTGTTTGTCATATATTTTTCTTAAGAAAATTTAATTTCATTAAAAAACTTTATAAATATATGCAGATTTTAAGCTGTGATTGAAATTGTCATAGCGGTGTATAATAAATTAATAAATGAAACTAAAAAATTTCGAAATGGACAAAATGCACTTTAGTAAATATGAGTATTTTCAATGTTCCTATTAAAACAACCTTAAATTAATTATTAAATTTAATCCATAAATTAATTTTCCATCTAAAAATTATGTGGCATAGAAATATCGAGTCGAGTAAATATGGCACGGAAGTTATCGAAGCGTTTGAAATTGCGATTCAAAAGCGGGCATAAGTCCAGAATAGTGGTACGGCTTCTATTTATTTGATTTTTACTGCATCGTTACACTTAACTTTTATAATCATAATTAATTAAAAATTGTGCTGAGGTCACTCCACATTTTGGATTTAGAAGCACTTAAACATTAAAAAACACAACGTTATATCTCGGTAACCGATCGATATAGCATCCCGGCAGGTATACCATTTTAAAGTTATTTCCATCTGCCATTAATATGGTTACCCCTTTGTCGATATCAATTCCCTTATATAGTTATTTAAATTTTTGTAAAAATATGTACACTTTTGCATAGGAAACTATTTTTCCCTTTTAAACGAATACATTAAGGCCAAAAAATTTTCTAAGAAATCCATTTTTTACATTTTAAACGATGTATCGCACGATATATTTATTGCTTTAGTTTATATAGTTTGCCTACTTAAATGGTGTTTATATGAGCGAAGGCGTATATGAAAACAATTTTACGCAAAAACAGTATTTTACCTTGAGTATTCTGCTGGTTGAGGGCTATGATCTTTGCCGCGGGCGGAGGCCGCTTATATGAAAGCACTTTTATATAACAACTAACAACTTTATTTTATTGTGATTATTCTGCTGGATAAAAGTTATGACCCCTGTCGCGATCGAAGGCCGCTTCTATAAGAGAATTTTTATGCAAGAACTTAATTTTATCATGAGTGTTTTGCTGGCTGCGGGTTACAACCCTAGCCCTGGCCGATGGCCGCTTAAATGAAAGGACTTTTATGCAAGAACTTCATGTTATCGTGGGTATTCTGTTGGATGTAGATTATGATCCCCGCCGCGGCCAAAAGCCGCCTATATATGCGACCTTTTATGCAAAACCTTTTTTATCGTGAGTATTATGCTGGCTGTGGGTTTGAATCCCTGCCGTGGCCGATGGCCGCTTAAACGAAAGGACTTTTAAGCACGGACTTCAATTCATGGTGAGTATCCTGCTGGCTGAGGGTTATGATCCTTGCTGCGACCGAAGTCCGCTTATGTAAAACGACTTCTACGCAAACACCGTAAGTTGATTTTACCGTAAGTATTCTGCTGGCTGAGAATGTAAAGTTTTCCTCTTGAAGTTAATGATATATTACCGCGAGTATAATATAGGCCTATTAATATAGGATATAACTTCCAAACGATATGTTATCGAATTACAATTTCAATGTTTTTGTAATTTACAACAACAAACGGTACGAATAAACTACAGATGTAAGAGGGTAGAACAATTCGTACCTCTTCCAGTATATCATGTCAGTATATCACGAGGGTAGAACAATTCCTACGTCTTTCAGTATATCATGCGATACGGTTCATCGACCTTTTCTAGTAAATCATATCGCTTGAAACATAAAAACCTGAACTTTTTGGAAATTTGTGGTACCTTAAAGTATTCGTTTAGGAGAGAAACATTTTCTATATAAAAGGGATGTACATATTTTTACACAAGTGTGCATAACTCTTTGACGGTAATGATAATGGCAAATACGTATTGTTACAAATTCGCGAACTTTCGCGAACGCGGCGTGTGTCACACAACTACGACACTACATCAGACTTCATAACAAATATATTAGGAGCTTGTCATCTGGTTCTAGAACCTTCAATGCCATTGGCTCTGGAGAATAAATGCGGCGGTAGCTGCTACAGCTGTCAATTCGTATCTGGCAATTTAAGTTAAAACATCGTGAGTTTACAAGGCGAACTATATTATTTAAGTGGTACGAAGTAGAAAGTACTAATTTTTGAAGTAAAATTCATTAAATTTTTCAAAATCCAGTGAACGATCCTGAAATATTCACAACGGAAATTTCAGACAATGGAACAATTGCCGTCAAAAGTGGGATTCTTGAATAATCTCGCGCTATTGTGAAATTTTTTAAATTAAGAATTCCAGAATTAAGAGAAGAGTTGCGTGAGGCAATGGGAAGCGCCGGCGTTAAGGTAGAAGAATATGAGTTCCGTCTTGATGCAACGTGCTCAAGCGTTCGACATGATCGTGCTCCTGGCAGCAATGGCGCAGCAGTCAGAATTGTAGCAACAAGTTATCCATCCTACGCATAGAGGAGCAATTGAAAAATAATACCTCACAACTACGCAAGCAATTAAATAACAACACCTCACAATTGCAGCAGCTGATAAACAATACTTATGAAATGTAGAATCAACTATCACGGATTGGAGGGAACTCTGCCATGTTAGAGGCGAGGTAGGATAAAATAGAAGATCAACTACAGCAACCAGAATCAAGAGTTCTGCATCTTGACAGAGAAATGGAGTCCAGTGGGCCAGTCACAGCTATCAGTTCAACGAAGTTAAAGAAACCTTTCACGAAGCTACAACGAAGTTTAGCGAAATTCAACGAAGCTAAAGGATCCTCCAACCTTTGACGGAACGATACCATTCAAAATTTTTCAAAAAAGATCCAGTTTGACACCACAACACAACCAAATCACTGGAGCTCGGCAGATAAAGTAGCAGCCATAGTGGTCTCCGTCAAAGGATCTGCGACAGAAGCTTTACAGACGGTTTCCGAGGAGGAAATGGGAAACTATGACGCAATAATGGGAGATCTTGAACGTCGATATAGCAGTGACCGCAAGAAAAAAGTTTTCCGGATGGAATTATTAAATCGGTGTCAAAGAACTAACGAGTCACTGCAGGAATATGCAACGGACATAGAGCGGCTCGCTCATTTGGCACATGTCGATTCACCAGGTGAAGTGATTGACATGTTTAAGATCGAGGGATTTGTCAGAGGAATGCGGGATGTGGACACTAGACACGCAGCGAATATCAAGACGAAGAAAACGTTTGCTGAAACAGTGTCATATGCCTTGACACAAGAAACAGCAAGTCCCCTAAGCAAACCAGCACATAGCGTCCATCGACTTCATCGAATTCATGGAGACGTTAATGAGAGACATTCTGAAGATGATAATAGATTCACGTAGAAGGTCTAAAGGCATGTGCTACAATTGTGGTAAATTAGGACACTTCGCACGAAACTGTAAAACACCTCGCCGCACAACCTATAATAGACGGAAAGAAGTACCACCAATATAATACCGACTATGAGGCAACTTCATGTAGCCCCCAGTGACGCAAGACCTATTTCGAAAAGGGAAAAGATAGTACTGCCGCCAAGAAATGGAAAAGCGAAACCGACGAAGGAAAGCAGGCGAAGTAATGGCCGTCAAATGTAACAACGAAAAAGTGAGCAACACGGAAAACATGAACAATGTGAAGGTATAGTGGCAGTGCGGCAGACAGTTGCCAACTCAGAGATAAAGATTTATCCAGGGTCATGGGTGCCACCGAGAGCAA
>CAWZZZ010000239.1:0-10000 GCA_963966595.1 Physocephala rufipes
ATACCACTGTTCGCTCGAACAAGTATTGTGCCATTGGTCCGTACCTGCGGTTCCTCTCGTACTACGCAGGAATGCTGTCGCAACAAATTTGTCATTAGTAGGATAAAACTAACCTGTCTCACGACGGTCTAAACCCAGCTCACGTTCCCTTGCATGGGTGAACAATCCAACGCTTGGTGAATTTTGCTTCACAATGATAGGAAGAGCCGACATCGAAGGATCAAAAAGCGACGTCGCTATGAACGCTTGGCCGCCACAAGCCAGTTATCCCTATGGTAACTTTTCTGACACCTCTTGTTAAAAACTCTTTAAACCAAAAGGATCGATAGGCCGAGCTTTAGCTGTCTCTGTGTGTACTGAACACCGAGATCAAGTCAGCATTTGCCCTTTTGCTCTATGTGTGGTTTCTGTCCGCACTGAGCTGGCCTTGGGACACCTCCGTTATTATTTGAGAGATGTACCGCCCCAGTCAAACTCCCCACCTGGCAATGTCCTTGAATTGGATCATACCTGAGTGCTGGAGTTATACCAAATCTCAATTATAATTATAACATCGATAAGATGATATATTTTATTAAAATCTGTTTGCAATTATATAACAAACTCTTGATATTTTGATCAAGAAACTTGCATCAAGACCAAATACCATAAGATATATAAATATATCCGTATAATGGCTAGGAAATGATACATGCTCCATTTAATCAAGTAAGTAAGGAAACAATAAGAGTAGTGGTATTTCATTGGCGATATATGAATAAATTCATAAATCTCCCACTTATGCTACACCTCTTATGTCTCCTTACACTGCCAGACTAGAGTCAAGCTCAAAAGGGTCTTCTTTCCCCGCTAATTATTCCAAGCCCGTTCCCTTGGCTGTGGTTTCGCTAGATAGTAGATAGGGACAGATTCCTGTCGGTGCTTTACGTGAACACCTGCCGTGAAGGCTTAAGTTCACGGTGGGCCATCCCACATGGGGTCAATTTTAAGCGTCGACCGGCGCCCATCGGATGAACACGAAGTGCCATCTCCAGTACCAGATCTAAAGCCATGCGTAAGGACATGAGCTTACTCCTTGGTAGGGAGTCGAGGCCTATCTACACCTCTTGAGTTGAAAATACAACCCTAATGTCTCCCGCGAATTTGGGAACAACCACAACCACCGCGATGCTCCCACTAGGGGGCCTACCTCAATAGACAGGAGTGGGTGGATAGCATGAAAGCTATTCCAACCACTGGGCACCCTGTCTCCCGCGGTACCAGAATATAGCTTCTGGTGAAGCTTTGGCAACCGTGAAGGTCACTTCCAGTTGGGTTCCATACAACCCCGGACTGGCGGCCTAAGAAAGAAGGAAGAGTGGTGGGGGAGGAATAGGAATGGGGAGGGGGGGAGCTGAAACGAAGAAGAGGGGGACAAAAATATTGGAGGAGCGTTTCAGCTCGGGAAATTCAAAATCCTGCCAATCTCAACCCCGAAATTCAAAGATCAGAACCTTTAAAATTTGAAAATTTTAAAAATCCTGAAATCAAAACTCAGAATTCGAAACCGCCAAGACTTTGAATTCCACATAACAACCTAATTACTCCTGCATAACCCTGCGCCTATCAAAGACCTTCTTTGCGAAACTACTCAAGCTGTGAACGTTTGAGATAGAGGAAAAAAACCCCGCTCACGTCACAGCCGTCATCACCAAAGATAATACCCATCGATTCTAAATCCCTAAACTCTGAATAAGATGGGCACACGCACAGAACATGCACCCAATCTTCTAACGGCGAGCCACAATGGCAACTTTCAACCTGGCTCAGGCCTCTCTTATGCAAAAATGCATTGAAAGACCCATGCCCAGTCAAAAGGAATCCTAAACTGAGACCAAAACTCAGCTCAGGATTCATGCCCATGAAGGAGACATCCTTCAGAAAGCTGTAAGTGACTCTGCCCTTATCAGATGCATCCCATCTAGACTGCCATCTAGACATGACACATCCTTTAAGCAGAGCCTTACGCTCACTGTTAGACAGTCCTTCTATATCCCTAGGAGCGAACCAATCAAAACTACTAACCAACAGACCTCTCTTGATCTTAAAAGCCATACCCAGACGTATGACTTCCAAATCAAGAGGGGGTACACCAAGTAATACCTGCATGGCTTCAGTGGAAACCGTGCGGCACACTGGCAAACACCCCAAAATCGCCCTCCTCTGGCATTTTAAAATCTGATTGCGGCCTGTAACTGTCATAACTGTCTCGTACCATACTGACGCCCCAAATGTTGCACAAGCAACAAATAAGCCGTCATATATGATACGAGCAGCACGCCTGCTCAGCCCCCAATCAGATCTTAAGACGCGCCTAACCTGACTAACCACACTACACATTCGCTCATTCATGCGTAACAGATGAGGCGTGAATTTCATGCGCTCGCCCATGGTAATTCCCAGATATTTGACTTCCGTCACATATCTAAGACTCACCCCGTTCAAACGCACCGTAGGAGGCCGCCTGACAGACAGGTTACCTTTCAGTAACATGGTGACAGACTTCTCCTCAGACACAGCCACACCCACACGCATGCCCCAATCATGCACCATTGGCATCACCAGCTCAGCCTTTCTTTCAAGTTCAGCTCGAGACTGACCTTGAAGAAGAATGAGCAGATCATCTGCGTAAGCGCAACACATGCAGTGCATGTTTAGTTGCTGTAACAGAGGATCCATCATAAGGTTCCATATAAATGGACCGCAGATAGATCCCTGTGGACAGCCACGCACTACATCAACACACACACTTTCACACACACCATCTACCCTAGCTTTTCTGTCAGAGAAATAACTTTTCCACAAGTTAATTTCTTGACAGCCAACTTCCCGCAATCTATCTATAACCCTATCCCAGCTCAAGTAATCAAAGGCACCTTTAAAATCGATAAAAATGCCAAGGATGTACTTGGAGCTGCTTTCCCCAACACAATTCCTAACGAAAGCCCACGCATCTTCTACACCTTTTCCTTTCTTGAAGCCAAACTGAACCGGAGACATTGGAGCAGTCATATCGCCCAAAAGCCTCTCCACCATTATCCTTTCCAACACTTTTCCAAGCACTGGAAGTAAACAGATTCCCCGATAAGAGCGAGGATTAGTCCTCACCCTATCGGGAGATTTCAGGAGGACCATAACTCGGGCCTCCTTCCATCCATGGGGGAAATAGCTTCGCCTCACGCAGCTTCGATACAAGGAAACCAGGTATTCAGGATTAACCTTCCAGATGGTTTTCACCATCTCTCCAGTTATTCCATCAAAACCCGGTGACCTTTTGGATCGAATGAGCGATACGGCCTGCTCCAACTCGCTTCTTGTAACTTCGGACGGAACGGACAAACTTTGAGTAACATCAGCCGTGAAGGCCCTATCATCCGATTCTCTCGGAAAAAATTCGTTTAACAACGCTCCTATACAATCTTTCCAAGTACAAATGAACCTATCACCCAAACGTAAACTGCTGAATTCACTCCTATTCGAACTCCTACAAATCCTATAAACTTGCCCCCATGGATCATCCCTATTGCTTGAAACAAACCTTTTCCAATCCCTCTCCTTAACTTGCAGAATCATTTTCTTGTATTCCGCTAAGCAATGTCTGAAATCAGTGACAGTCTGAGCCAAATTATCTGCGTTAGACCTGCGAGCGCATTGGAATTTCTTCCTCAGCTTTCTCAATGTCCGTCGCTTCAAAGTTAGCTCGCGCGTCCACCAATTCACTCTTTTCCGATTTACCTTGCGGCTCCTCTCAAAGAGATCATCGTTTACGCGCCACACACACTCATTCAGAAACTCGATTTGCTGATCGGCATTCAAGAGCTCGTATTCATGCAGCGACATGGAAGTGAGCGCTGCACTTATATGAGCGCCATAAATATTCCAATCAGCTCTTCGAGTGCACCATCGCTTAACATCAATACTTTCCCTAGCGACACTTTCTCTATTGACCGTAACCTGTATCAGATTATGGTCACTTACCCCCTCTAATACCTCCCAACTACAACTAAATGAGGAAATAGCTGCGGTATTGGCAAGAGTGACATCAATGTCACTTCTACCTCTACCAACCATTTCATAGGTATACATTTCGCTAGGCTCATTTATGGCTTGAACGCAATTTGCGATCATCCATTCGCTTAGCAGTTCTCCTCTGCGTCGTTTTTCATGCTCGGACGTAGATCCGGTCATTTTACTAAACCACGCAGGGGAGACGGCATTGGCGTCTAAGCCAAGGAACAGCGGACTACTGCCAGAAAGCAACAGTACACTGTCCATGTATTCAATGAATGGTTCAATTTCCTCACTGAATTTGCAGTAAATACTACCTAAGAGAATCTTCCCAAAATTTCCCTCAACACTAACACATACACCACACTCATTGGAAAACACATCCATGCATACCACATTCACATCATTAATTATAACAGCAGCATTGCATCTGGTGTCGAGAAACACCCGCATATCGGCGGGCAACCCTCTTACACATCCCCCTGATGTGTAAGGTTCCTGAACCAATGCAATACCGCTGCCAGATCCACGCAATTCCTTACCTAATTCGACCATTACACTAAAGGATCCCTGACAATTTTGTTGGAGAAACCTAAACATCCTAATGCCTAGAATTTACCCTAGCGACAACTGCTGCATAAATCGGGCAAGCTGATGACATCATCAGATGCTCCGATGACTTCCCTCTGAATGCACAATCACGGCAGTTCAATGCATTAACGCATTGGCGTGCCCTGTGCCCTGCTTTACCACATCTCCTGCAAATATCTTCCTTCAACCTGCACTCAGATACCCTATGATCCAAGCCGAAACATCTGAAACAGCTGTTTACGACTTGGAATTCCCGAACGCGGAAGGAGAAATGCTTTATATAGCATCGCTCCCTATCCAAAAGGCATTGCATAGCCTGATGGCTTCCCTCTAAAACGACACTTAATATACCCTCAGTCTCAGTCCATGGCTTACTTACTATCCTAACCTCCTTCTCGAATTTCTCTTTCGTCATTTGGTCGGCAAAGTTGAGCTCAAAAAGATCCCTCATGAATTCCTCATGTGAGATCCTTGATTCAACCCTTTGCACAACCACCCTTGGACCTAATCTCTCATTAGACCTCACTGAGAGGCCTAGTTCATGGAACTTCTTATTAGCAATAATTTTATCCCTCTCACCCGTGGTTGGAGTACGTATGACTACTCCCCCTCCTTTAATCGGCTTAACTTCATGAACCCTAACTCCGAGAGTAGGTCCAACGGAATCTACAACTTTCTTGACTATATCCTTCGCTGATACGTCCGGTTTAGCGCTTTTGACGACCACCGACCACGTATCCACCGGTTTTTTAACCGAAATGGTAGCCGTTGGTGTCGTCACCAAACCAGACGCAACAACTGGGTGAGCAATACGAGGGAAGTCAGCACATGACTTTCCTACTGATAATGCTTCATGCACGTCTAAACGCCCTCTCAACCTCTCATTTGCTCCTTGTAATCTATAGATTATTCCCTCAAGCTCTCCTACTATTTCCATAATTTCCCCTCCTACAGTTGGATCTACTTTTTCCCTAACTATTACGCTATTAATCAGTCTGTTTTTTAGTCTCTTCATCGTCCGTATGGTATAGTCCGAGCTAAAATCCTCCTCCCCTCCCTCATACCTCTTGGCAGCAGCGGCAGCTTGGTTGGCAACAGAAGCACCGAGATTTTCAGCAGCAGCGACATTTGTGGACACAGGTGAAACCTTCGGACTATTCATATCATCCACCTCATTCGATAGTTCTACGTCCTTCCTCCTCCTTCTTTCTTCCTTCTTCTTTTTCTTGGCCTCCTTGCTGGATAAGATACGCTTGGGGCTGTCAACATCCGTAATCTTCTTCTTGGATGCAGGCATGACCGATTCATCAGAAACCGAAGATGCATCGGATGCCTCATCCATTCTTTCAATCCGCTTTGATCGCTTCATTATTAGCAATCACAAAACCCACACGAACAAAAACACACACGAATAGAACAATTATTGCTTTATTGCAAGCAATTACCGTAACGATTCGTAATAAGGCACTCAAAATTTCCACACTATAACACAATTAACAATGCACTGAGGGTGCACGGTTAATTACCACTCACAATTTCTAAGAACGCACAGCAATAAAATTATAGAGTCTTGATTGTCACTTAAATGCTCGCCTTGCACTGAAAAGTGCACGCGGATCGTTAATTATGGGAAAATCCCAACACTCAAAATGCGCGCCGTGAAATTCCCGCAATTTAGATCGACCGAAGCAAGCGAAACACACAGCAAAGCGGAATGTGCGATAACGCTACGAATGAGCGCAAAGCAACACACCGATAAATAACGCGCAAAACAATAGACCGACGAAGACGCACAAAACGGAATCGTCGATGAAGGTTCGCACAAAAGTAACACGCAAAATATCGCAATGAATATCACACCAATAATTTGCACAAATATAAAATGCCAGAGCAAACACGACCGTATCGATCAACTGCCACGAATGGACTGAGTAGATAGGGACAGAGTGAATCTCGTTAATCCATTCATGCGCGTCACTAATTAGATGACGAGGCATTTGGCTACCTTAAGAGAGTCATAGTTACTCCCGCCGTTGACCCGCGCTTACTTGAATTTCTTCACGTTGACATTCAGAGCACTGGGCAGAAATCACATTGTGTCATCACCCGCTGGGGCCATCACAATGCTTTGTTTTAATTAGACAGTCGGATTCACCAAGTCCGTGCCAGTTCTGAATTGATTGTTAATTGATAATCGTTATAATTTAAAAGGAATACATCTTGCGATAGTTCCTTAAAAATTTTAGCAAGAAAGTTCCACAATTGGTTAAGTAAGCTACTATCCGGGGAACAAGATCCAAAGATCTTTATTTATCCAGAACGAGTACATAAACCATGTTATTGCTTCCCAATCAAGCCCGACTATCTCAATCTTCAGAGCCAATCCTTATCCCGAAGTTACGGATCTAATTTGCCGACTTCCCTTACCTACATTATTCTATCGACTAGAGACTCTTCACCTTGGAGACCAGCTGCGGATATCGGTACGGCCTGTTGAGAAGTTTGCGTGACCCCACCATAAATTTTCAAGGTCCGAGGAGAAAATATCGACACAACAGTAAATGTCATGCTCTTCTAGTCCATCTACCATATCTCTCTTCGAAAGACTTCCATGGTAGTACGACTATAAAACAGAAAAGAAAACTCTTCCGATACCTCTCGACGGCTTCTTTATGGTCGTTTCTGTTGCCAGGATGAGCATAAAGCCCATTTTTAATAACAAACGGATACTCAACAGGTTACGGAATTGGAACCGTATTCCCTTTCGTTCAAATATAATCAAGTGTTTAAATCTTAAATATATATACATATATATATATATATATATATTTTTTCATTATAACTTGAAAATTTTCAGCTTTCGCCTTGAACTTAGGACCGACTAACTCGTGATCAACCACTGTTCACACGAAACCCTTCTCCACTTCAGTCCTCCAAGGTCTCATTCGATTATTTGCTACTACCACCAAGATCTGTACCAATGGCGGCTCCATGCAGGCTCACGCCAAACACTTCTAAGCACACCATTGTACCCTCCTACTCACTAAAGTTTCAAAATTTATAATTCAATCGAAATTGAATATAAATCATTTACTTTAGCGGTAATGTATAGGTATACAACTTAAGCGCCATCCATTTTAAGGGCTAGTTGCTTCGGCATGTGAGTTGTTACACACTCCTTAGCGGATTACGACTTCCATGTCCACCGTCATGCTGTTTTTAGCAACTAACGCCTTTCATGGTATCTGCATGAGTTGTTAATTTGGGCACCGTAACATAACGTTTGGTTCATCCCACAGCGCCAGTTCTGCTTACCAAAAGTGGCCCACTGGGCGCAATATATCATAGCCTCTACCTTCATATCAAGAAAGGTGAGGTTCTTACCCATTTAAAGTTTGAGAATAGGTTAAGATCGTTTCGATCCTAAGGCCTCTAATCATTCGCTTTACCAGATAGGAATATTTTATATAATAATTAAATGCACCAGCTATCCTGAGAGAAACTTCGGAGGGAACCAGCTACTAGATGGTTCGATGAGTCTTACGCAGCTATACTCAATTCTGACAATCGATTTGCACGTCAGAACTGTTTCGGTCTTCCATCAGGGTTTCCCCTGACTTCAACCTGATCAAGTATAGATCACCATCTTTCGGGTCACAGCATAAATGCTGAAGGTACGCTCTAGTTAGAGGTATAAATAATATAAATATTATTATACATAACTGTATAGAACGCCCCGGGATTGAATTATTAATCTATAAATAGATTAAAAACTAATCCCATTTAAATAACATTTAAGTTAATTATGCCTTTGGGTTTAATAAACATAAATCCCAATGACTTGCACATATGTTAGACTCCTTGGTCCGTGTTTCAAGACGGGTCCCGAAGGTATCCTGAATCTATCGCATTGTTAATCGTATGAGTGCATGTAAAATATGCATAAGTAAATAAATACTCATGCCATTACAAAATTCATTAATGAATTTAAGCACTATACATATTATTCCAACTATCAACACTTTATCAAATCATAAGAATTTATTCGACATTAATACACAAAACAGTATATTAATTTGAATAAACATTAATCTTAATGATTCTATGATAAATATATATTTGTGTTAATAGATTACAATGTCCAAATATAGAAAAAATGCACACTATTCATATAATATGTTTAAAATATTATATTCATAATGTTGTATTTTCTATAATGGATATTCAGGTTCATCGGGCTTAACCTCTAAGCAGTTTCACGTACTATTTAACTCTCTATTCAGAGTTCTTTTCAACTTTCCCTCACGGTACTTGTTTACTATCGGTCTCATGGTTATATTTAGCTTTAGATGGAGTTTACCACCCACTTAGTGCTGCACTATCAAGCAACACGACTCTTTGGAATCATCTTCCAGTAATCATTAACGTTATACGGGCCTAGCACCCTCTATGGGTAAATGGCCTCATTTAAGAAGGACTTAAACCGTTAATTTCTCATACTAGATTATAGATGTTCCATACACTGCATCTCATATTTGTCCCAAAGACAAAATGACTTAGTGATGAACTGTTTTCTTTTCGCTCGCCGCTACTAAGAAAATCCTTGTTAGTTTCTTTTCCTCCCCTAATTAATATGCTTAAATTCAGGGGGTAGTCCCATATGAGTTGAGGTTGTATAAGAATTATTTTCCTATATAGGAAACATTTTAAACCTTCAGAATTAATAATTCATTATAATTGTATTGTTATATATAAATAAGAGGCAATTCTAGAAAAAAATTTATTTCTTTATGCTAGACATTCCTCAATATTTATATAAACTTATAAATATCAATCTGAGGTTAATTATTCATATATATTATGGATAAAAAATATATAAAAAATTTTATCCAATAATATAACATGTGCTTAAAGCATTCTTATTAAAATTATTAATAATAATAATAATAATTTTTTAATAAGAAACCAAGCAACTTCATTTATATATTCTTACAACCCTCAACCATATGTAGTCCAAGCAGTACATTTAAAATTAATTAAAGTACATGATAGCATGGACTGCGATATGCGTTCAAAATATCGATGTTCATGTGTCCTGCAGTTCACACGATGACGCACAGTTTGCTGCGTTCTTCATCGACCCATGAGCCAAGTGATCCACCGCTTAGAGTTTTAACAATTGAAAAAAATCCATTTCATATATAAATGAAATGTGTCACAAATATTTTTTGAAAGGTAAGGATTGTATAAATCCCCCTTTCAATATATGTACTATATATTGATTAAATATTGCTCATTGCGAATGTCTTAGTTTATATATATATTTATTATATATATATAAACATTAACTTATAGAAAATTA
>CAWZZZ010000239.1:12500-27500 GCA_963966595.1 Physocephala rufipes
TAGAATTACCACAGTTATCCAAGTAACTGTTAACGATCTAAGGAACCATAACTGATATAATGAGCCTTTTGCGGTTTCACTTTTAATTCGTGTGTACTTAGACATGCATGGCTTAATCTTTGAGACAAGCATATAACTACTGGCAGGATCAACCAGAATAATGTTATATATATTATTTTATATTCATTCATATATATATGTAATACAGAATAAGCCAAATATAAAGCTACATCTGTTATATATTCGTATATTATATATATATATATATTTATAAATATATATATATTGTATATACATATATATTACTTGCATCTCCAATTCATAATAAATATGTATTTACTATAAATACATATAACTATTTGTGATCTAAAATTAATAATTTCAGATTAATCACATATGTAACATATTTATATTATGATATCATGGATATTTATTTCATTTTATTTATTCATCTAAGCTAAGTAATTCTCAGCTTAGATCTAGAAACTATGAACGTAGAAGTAAAACGGCATCTGCCAATCTTACTTATATAGTAATCTGACACCTCTGTAACATATTTTTGTTCATATATATTGCGCAATTTGCTCATATAGCAAATTTTCTTGTATTGCCATTTTTCATTTAATATAGTGAATTTATTATCACTAATTATATGTATATATTTATATTTATATATATATATATATATATATATATATATGTATGTATATATTTATATATACAACAATCTTCATTACATGAAGATTTTTTTGAAATCATGACTTTTATCATGATTTTATGTTTATTGTTGGTTGATTAACATCATTGGTAACATTGCTATGCAAGACCAATTGAATATTCGTACTTTGAATATTCTTCATTTCCAGCCTTCATTTCATTTCATTTCGTTCGAACATTCGAACCATGCTCTGTTCCCTTATAAAGGTTGTGACGAATACACGCGGCAAATAATTCACTTTATTAATTCATCTATACCAAGCAATTCTCTGCTTAGATTTAGAAACTATAAAGGTAGAAGTAAAATGGCATCAGCCAATCTTACTTATATATACATCAATACGGACGTATAATTTCAATTATAGATTGCTCATAGAGCAAATTATCTTGTATCGCCATTTCGTTGTCACTCGAATCTCATACAATCATCATTTAATATAGTGAATTTATTATCACTATTTATAAGAATATTTATATATACGACTATATATAATATTGCCCATTCGTAATCAATCGTATATCTCTTATTATATTGGATAACATTCCATTTGCAAATCATATCAAAATCATTAGTACCTTCTTCAAATAAAGGCTTTTGAAATCATGACTTCTTCTATCACGATTTTGTGCTTACTGTTGGTTGATTAACAACATTATTGGTAACATATTGCTATGCAAGACCAATCGAATATTCATACCTTGAATATTCAACATCGTTTTCCAACCATCTTTTTCATTCATTTACCATGCTCTGTTCCCTTATAAAGGTTTTTAAACCAGCACCCGGGGAAAGATGTTTTGTTCGAAGTTTATTCAAACAAAATTTAATATAGTAAATTATTGTCACTGTTTATATGCATATTTACATATACGACAATATATATAACATTGTACATGCACCTCCAATCGCATTTTATTATATTGAAAATAATCAATTTTCAACATATATCAATCATTATAACTTCGCATGAAGCTTTTTGAAATCATGACTTTTAATCATAATTTTATGCTTATTGGTGTTCATTAATATCATTGGTAACATTGCTTTGCAACACCAATTGAATATTCGTACTTTGAATATTCTTCATTTCCCATCCATCTTCTTCATTCATTCACCACCCTATGTTCTCTTATAAAGGTTGTGACAAATGCACGCAACGAAAACCTTTTTTGGTCAAATTTATTCCAAATTTGATACAAACACTATTTAATATAGTGAATTAATATTCACTATTTATATATACGACAATATTTAACATCGTACACGCACCTCCAATCGTATTTTATTATATTGAAAACGTTCAATTTGCAACTTATATCAATCATTATACCTTCACATGAAGATATTTGAAATCATGACTTTTAATCATAATTTTATGCTTATTGGTGTTCATTAATATCATTGGTAACATTGCTTTGCAACACCAATTGAATATTCGTACTTTGAATATTCTTCATTTTCCAACCATCTTTCGCATTCATATATTTACCATGCGCTCTATTCCCTTATACAAGCATTATTTAATATAGTGAATTATTATTCACTATTTATATATACGACAATATTTAACATCGTACATGCACCTCCAATCGTATTTTATTATATTGAAAACGTTCAATTTGCAACTTATATCAATCATTATACCTTCACATGAAGATATTTGAAATCATGACTTTTGTCATAATTTTATGCTTATTGGTGTTCATTAATATCATTGGTAACATTGCTTTGCAACACCAATTGAATATTCGTACTTTGAATATTCTTCATTTCCCATCCATCTTCTTCATTCATTCATTCACCACCCTATGTTCTCTTATAAAGGTTGTGACAAATGCACGCAACGAAAACCTTTTTTGGTCAAATTTATTCCAAATTTGATACAAACACTATTTAATATAGTGAATTAATATTCACTATTTATATATACGACAATATTTAACATCGTACATGCACCTCCAACCGTATTTTATTATATTGAAAACGTTCAATTTGCAACTTATATCAATCATTATACCTTCACATGAAGATATTTGAAATCATGACTTTTGTCATAATTTTATGCTTATTGGTGTTCATTAATATCATTGGTAACATTGCTTTGCAACACCAATTGAATATTCGTACTTTGAATATTCTTCATTTTCCAACCATCTTTCGCATTCATATATTTACCATGCGCTCTATTCCCTTATACAAGCATTATTTAATATAGTGAATTATTATTCACTATTTATATCTATATTTATATATACGATAATATTTAACATCGTACATGCACCTCCAATCGTATTTTATTATATTGAAAACGTTCAATTTGCAACTTATATCAATCATTATACCTTCACATGAAGATATTTGAAATCATGACTTTTGTCATAATTTTATGCTTATTGGTGTTCATTAATATCATTGGTAACATTTCTTTGCAACACCAATCGAATATTCGTACTTTGAATATTCTTCATTTTCCAACCATCTTTCGCATTCATATATTTACCATGCGCTCTATTCCCTTATACAAGCATTATTTAATATAGTGAATTATTATTCACTATTTATATCTATATTTATATATACGATAATATTTAACATCGTACATGCACCTCCAATCGAATTTTATTACATTGAAAACGTTCAATTTGCAACTTATATCAATCATTATACCTTCACATGAAGATATTTGAAATCATGACTTTTGTCATAATTTTATGCTTATTGGTGTTCATTAATATCATTGGTAACATTGCTTTGCAACACCAATCGAATATTCGTACTTTGAATATTCTTCACTTCGCACCCAATTTTTCATTTAAAACGACATGCTCTATCCTCTTATATATGTTGTGACAAATACACGCCGCAAAAACCTTATGGGTCAAATTTAAACTGACACGCCGCAAAAACTTTTTATAGTCAAAATGTATAAAAAAAAATGATAGAATAATTCTACATATAATTTAAAAAAACAAATCAACAATGAAACAAGATAACAAAGATCGATAATGAAATCGATCTATCTAGGCATCATCTTATTTCATTATAATTGTTTATTTAAATCATACGTAGAAAAATCCTATCATTTCTCTTCTACATACTATGAACGCAATAACAATTATAACTATATATTGCTTGCGTATATACTAGGATATCTCTTTGTTGAATATGAAACGATCAATTTCAAGAAATCAATCGAATCAGACAATTCATCATATGTTGTCAATTTATTAAAATTCAAAGATATTTTGAATTTAATATTATAAATGTAAATATGTACATTCAAGTAATATATACATTATATTATATGAACGCAATAGCAATTATAACCATTATTTTGCTTGCGTATATGTTAAGATATTTCTTTGTTGAATATGAAACGATCAATTTAATGAAATCAATCGAATCTGAAAATTCATCATATGTTGTCAATTTATTAAAATTCAAAGATATTTTGAATTTCATATTATAAATGTAATATATATATATATATATATATATATACATATATGTAATATATACATTATATTGTATTATATGAACGCAATAGCAATTATAACCATATTGCTTGCGTGTATATATATTAAGATATTTCTTTGTTGAACATGAAACGATCAATTTCAAGAAATCAATCGAATCAGAAAATTCAACTTATATACGATGATTCATATTAAAACGAATCATCAAGCAAAGGATGAGCTTCAGTGGATCGCAGTATGGCAGCTGCTCTACCACTTACAACACCTTGCCCGTTACAAAAGTCGTTTACAATTGATTCTAGGCATTGTCATTGTATTAAATAATGTTTTAATATGTAACTAGCGCGGCACCCAGGTGATAATTAATCCTCCCGGATTTGCTATGTTACAAATAACATTGGCATCATATATTCATTATCGTTTATAAATAAATATAAACTTTAAATGATTTAGAAGCCATACAATGCAATTGCCCCATTTTTATCATTGCAGTCCAGCACGGATACGACCTTAGAGGCGTTCAGGCATAATCCAACGGACGTAGCGTCATACCACTGTTCGCTCGAACAAGTATTGTGCCATTGGTCCGTACCTGCGGTTCCTCTCGTACTACGCAGGAATGCTGTCGCAACAAATTTGTCATTAGTAGGATAAAACTAACCTGTCTCACGACGGTCTAAACCCAGCTCACGTTCCCTTGCATGGGTGAACAATCCAACGCTTGGTGAATTTTGCTTCACAATGATAGGAAGAGCCGACATCGAAGGATCAAAAAGCGACGTCGCTATGAACGCTTGGCCGCCACAAGCCAGTTATCCCTATGGTAACTTTTCTGACACCTCTTGTTAAAAACTCTTTAAACCAAAAGGATCGATAGGCCGAGCTTTAGCTGTCTCTGTGTGTACTGAACACCGAGATCAAGTCAGCATTTGCCCTTTTGCTCTATGTGTGGTTTCTGTCCGCACTGAGCTGGCCTTGGGACACCTCCGTTATTATTTGAGAGATGTACCGCCCCAGTCAAACTCCCCACCTGGCAATGTCCTTGAATTGGATCATACCTGAGTGCTGGAGTTATACCAAATCTCAATTATAATTATAACATCGATAAGATGATATATTTTATTAAAATCTGTTTGCAATTATATAACAAACTCTTGATATTTTGATCAAGAAACTTGCATCAAGACCAAATACCATAAGATATATAAATATATCCGTATAATGGCTAGGAAATGATACATGCTCCATTTAATCAAGTAAGTAAGGAAACAATAAGAGTAGTGGTATTTCATTGGCGATATATGAATAAATTCATAAATCTCCCACTTATGCTACACCTCTTATGTCTCCTTACACTGCCAGACTAGAGTCAAGCTCAAAAGGGTCTTCTTTCCCCGCTAATTATTCCAAGCCCGTTCCCTTGGCTGTGGTTTCGCTAGATAGTAGATAGGGACAGATTCCTGTCGGTGCTTTACGTGAACACCTGCCGTGAAGGCTTAAGTTCACGGTGGGCCATCCCACACGGGGTCAATTTAAGCGTCGACCGGCGCCCATCGGATGAGCACGAAGTGCCATCTCCAGTACCAGATCTAAAGCCATGCGTAAGGACATGAGCTTACTCCTTGGTAGGGAGTCGAGGCCTATCTACACCTCTTGAGTTGAAAATACAACCCTAATGTCTCCCGCGAATTTGGGAACAACCACAACCACCGCGATGCTCCCACTAGGGGGCCTACCTCAATAGACAGGAGTGGCTGGATAGCATGAAAGCTATTCCAACCACTGGGCACCCTGTCTCCCGCGGTACCAGAATATAGCTTCTGGTGAAGCTTTGGCAACCGTGAAGGTCACTTCCAGTTGGGTTCCATACAACCCCGGACTGGCGGCCTAAGAGTGAGGGTAGAGGGGAGGGGGGAGGAAATAGGAATTTGGGAGGGGTGGAGCTGAAACGAAGAAGAGGGGGACAAAAATATTGGAGGAGCGTTCCAGCTCGAGAAATTCAAAATCCTACCAATTCCAACCCCGAAATTCAAAGATCAGAATCTTTAAAATTTGAAAATTTTAAAAATCCCGAAATCAAAAACTCGGAATTCGAAACTGCCAAGACTTTGAATTCCACATACCAACCTAATTACTCCTGCATAATCCTGCGCCTATCAAAGACCTTCTTTGCGAAACTACTCAAGCTGTGAACGTTTGAGATAGAGGAAAAAACCCCGCTCACGTCACAGCCGTCATCACCAAAAACAATACCCATCGATTCTAAATCCCTAAACTCTGAATAAGATGGGCACACGCACAGAACATGCACCCAATCTTCTAACGGCGAACCACAATGGCAACTTTCAACCTGGCTCAGGCCTCTCTTATGCAAAAATGCATTGAAAGACCCATGCCCAGTCAAAAGGAATCCTAAACTGAGACCAAAACTCAGCTCAGGATTCATGCCCATGAAGGAGACATCCTTCAGAAAGCTGTAAGTGACTCTGCCCTTATCAGATGCATCCCATCTAGATTGCCATCTAGACATGACGCATCCTTTAAGCAGAGCCTTACGCTCACTGTTAGACAGTCCTTCTATATCCCTAGGAGCGAACCAATCAAAACTACTAACCAACAGACCTCTTTTGATCTTAAAAGCCATACCCAGACGTATGACTTCCAAATCAAGAGGGGGTACACCAAGTAATACCTGCATGGCTTCAGTGGAAACCGTGCGGCATACTGGCAGACACCCCAAAATCGCCCTCCTCTGGCATTTTAAAATCTGATTCCGGCCTGTAACTGTCATAACTGTCTCGTACCATACTGACGCCCCAAATGTTGCACAAGCAACAAATAAGCCGTCATATATGATACGAGCAGCACGCCTGCTCAGCCCCCAATCAGATCTTAAGACGCGCCTAACCTGACTAACCACACTACACATTCGCTCATTCATGCGTAACAGATGAGGCGTGAATTTCATGCGCTCGCCCATGGTAATTCCCAGATATTTGACTTCCGTCACATATCTAAGACTCACCCCGTTCAAGCGCACCGTAGGAGGCCGCCTGACAGACAGGTTACCTTTCAGTAACATGGTGACAGACTTCTCCTCAGACACAGCCACACCCACACGCATGCCCCAATCATGCACCATTGGCATCACCAGCTCAGCCTTTCTTTCAAGTTCAGCTCGAGACTGACCTTGAAGAAGAATGAGCAGATCATCTGCGTAAGCGCAACACATGCAGTGCATGTTTAGTTGCTGTAACAGTGGATCCATCATAAGGTTCCATATAAATGGACCGCAGATAGATCCCTGTGGACAGCCACGCACTACATCAACACACACACTTTCACACACACCAACTACCCTAGCTTTTCTGTCAGAGAAATAACTTTTCCACAAGTTAATTTCTTGACAGCCAACTTCCCGCAATCTATCTATAACCCTATCCCAGCTCAAGTAATCAAAGGCACCTTTAAAATCGATAAAAATGCCAAGGATGTACTTGGAGCTGCTTTCCCCAACACAATTCCTAACGAAAGCCCACGCATCTTCTACACCTTTTCCTTTCTTGAAGCCAAACTGAACCGGAGATATTGGAGCAGTCATATCGCCCAAAAGCCTCTCCACCATTATCCTTTCCAGCACTTTTCCAAGCACTGGAAGTAAACAGATTCCCCGATAAGAGCGAGGATTAGTCCTCACCTTATCGGGAGATTTCAGGAGGACCATAACTCGGGCCTCCTTCCATCCATGGGGGAAATAGCTTCGCCTCACGCAGCTTCGATACAAGGAAACCAGGTATTCAGGATTAACCTTCCAGATGGTTTTCACCATCTCTCCAGTTATTCCATCAAAACCCGGTGACCTTTTGGATCGAATGAGCGATACGGCCTGCTCCAACTCGCTTCTTGTAACTTCGGACGGAACGGACAAACTTTGAGTAACATCAGCCGTGAAGGCCCTATCATCCGATTCTCTCGGAAAAAATTCGTTTAACAATGCTCCTATACAATCCTTCCAAGTACAAATGAACCTATCACCCAAACGTAAACTGCTGAATTCACTCCTATTCGAACTCCTACAAATCCTATAAACTTGCCCCCATGGATCATCCCTATTGCTTGAAACAAACCTTTTC
Source organism: Physocephala rufipes (assembly GCA_963966595.1). Lineage (NCBI taxonomy): Eukaryota > Metazoa > Arthropoda > Insecta > Diptera > Conopidae > Physocephala > Physocephala rufipes. The sequence continues at coordinate 20,828 of CAWZZZ010000239.1, forward strand.
CAATCCCTCTCCTTAACTTGCAGAATCATTTTCTTGTATTCTGCTAAGCAATGTCTGAATTCAGTGACAGTCTGAGCCAAATTATCAGCGTTAGACACGCGAGCGCGTTGGAATTTCTTCCTCAGCTTTCTCACTGTCCGTCGCTTCAAAGTCAGCTCGCGCGTCCACCAATTCACTCTTTTCCGATTTACCTTGCGGCTCCTCTCAAAGAGATCATCGTTTACGCGCCACACACACTCATTCAGAAACTCGATTTGCTGATCGGCATTCAAGAGCTCGTATTCATGCAGCGACATGGAAGTGAGCGCTGCACTTATATGAGCACCATAAATATTCCAATCAGCTCTTCGAGTGCACCATCGCTTAACATCTATACTTTCCCTAGCGACACTTTCTATATTGACCGTGACCTGTATCAGATTATGGTCACTTACCCCCTCTAATACCTCCCAACTACAACTAAATGAGGAAATAGCTGCGGTATTGGCAAGAGTGACATCAATATCACTTCTACCTCTACCAACCACTTCATAGGTATACATTTCGCTAGGCTCATTTATGGCTTGAACGCAATTTGCGATCATCCATTCGCTTAGCAGTTCTCCTCTGCGTCGTTTTTCATGCTCGGACGTAGATCCGGTCATTTTACTAAACCACGCAGGGGAGACGGCATTGGCGTCTAAGCCAAGGAACAGCGGACTGCTGCCAGTAAGCAACAGCACACTGTCCATGTATTCAATGAATGGTTCAATTCCCTCACTGAATTTGCAGTAAATACTACCTAAGAGAATCTTCCCAAAATTTCCCTCAACACTAACACATACACCACACTCATTGGAAAAAGCATCCATGCACACCACATTCACATCATTAACTATTACAGCAGCATTGCATCTGGCATCGAGAAACACCCGCATGTCGGCGGGCAACCCTCTTATACATCCCCCTGATGTATAAGGTTCCTGAACCAGTGCAATACTGCTGCCAGATCTACGCAATTCCTTGCCTAATTCGACCATCACACTAAACGATCCCTGACAATTCTGTTGGAGAAACCTAAACATCCTAATGCCTGGAATTAACCCTCGCGACCACTGCTGCATAGAACGGGCAAGCTGATGACATCATCAGATGCTCCGCAGGCTTCCCTCTGAATGCACAATCACGGCAGTTCAATGCATTACCGCATTGACGTGCCCTGTGCCCTGTTTTACCACATCTCCTACAAATGTCTTCCTTCAACCTGCACTCAGATACCCTATGATCCAAGCCGAAACATCTGAAACAGCTGTTTACGACTTGGAATTCCCGAACGCGGAAGGAGAAATGCTTTATATAGCATCGCTCCCTATCCAAAAGGCATTGCATAGCCTGATGGCTTCCCTCTAAAACTACACTTAATATACCCTCAGTCTCAGTCCATGGCTTACTTACTATCCTAACCTCCTTCTCGAATTTCTCTTTCGTCATTTGGTCGGCAAAGTTGAGCTCAAAAAGATCCCTCATGAATTCCTCATGTGAGATCCTTGATTCAACCCTTTGCACAACCACCCTTGGACCTAATCTCTCATTAGACTTCACTGAGAGGCCTAGTTCATGGAACTTTTTATTAGCAATAATTTTATCCCTCTCCCCTGTGGTTGGAGTACGTATAACTACTCCCCCTCCTTTAATTGGCTTGACTTCATGAACCCTAACTCCGAGAGTAGGTCCAACAGAGTCTACAACTTTCTGAACGATATCCTTCGATGATACGTCCGGTCTGGCGCTTTTGACGACCACCGACCACGTGTCCACCGGTTTTTTAGCCGGTAAAGCAGCCGTTGGTGCCACTACCAATCCAGACGTACCAGCCGAAGGAGTGGAACGCGAAGAATCAGCTCGTGGTTTGCCTAAAGCTTCGTATACATCGAGTCGCCCTTTTAATCTCTCATTATCGCCCTGCAGTTTAAAAATTATTCCCTCTAACTCTCCTATTACTTCCACAATTTCTCTCACTGTAGCAGGTTCAACATTTTCCCTAATAGTCACGCTATCCAATAATCTACCTTTTACCCTCTTAACCGTCCGTATAGTCCAGTCAGAGCTAGTATCCACCTCCCCTCCCTCATACCTTTCAGTAGCAGCAGCAAAGTCTTCTTTAGAAGGATGTAGTTCCCTCGTAGCAGCCGTATTTCCACTATCCGTCCTTGCTTGTTGTAGCTCCAGCTCTTTCTTTCTCCTTCTTTCGGCCTTCTTCTTCTTTTTAGCCTCTTTACTTGATTGCGGGCTAGGGTGGGTGTCCTCATCCAATACTTTCTTTTTGGATGCAGGCATATCCGATTCTTCTAAAATAGAAGACACATCAGATGCCTCATCCATTCTATTTGACCTTTTAGATCGCTTCATATTGAAGGATCAGTAAGCAACAACACACACACGAAACCGAAACCGACACAGTCACGGCTTTATTGCGGGCAATTACCTTACCGACACGAAAACGAAGCAATCAAAAATTCCCGCACTATATCACAATTTAACAGCGCACTTAAAGTGCACGGTTGATTACCACTAGCAATTAATGGAGCGATGGACTGATGCACAGCAAAATAGTTCCAAGAATCTTTTATTTCCACTTTATTTTATCACTCAATTTGCTCGCCTTGCACTAAAAAGTGCACGTGAATCCCAATTACGGGAAAAACCAGGCACACAACAACGCGTGCCTGTAATTAAGCCGCAGCTTGGGACGACCGATAAAGCGAACACACGCACAAAGAGGAAACGATGATAACTCAACGAATGAGCGCAAAACAAAATCACCGATAAAGGTTACGCGAAGCAGAAACGACGAACACGCACAAAACGTAAACGCCGATAAAGGTTCGCACGAAGAGACCACCAAAAATCGCAATAAAATTTTCGCAACAATATATTCGCACAATAACTGAAAAATATATTTTCCGCTGAACGCAACCGTTCGAATCGACTGTCACAAGACAACTGAGTAGATAGGGACAGAGTGAATCTCGTTAATCCATTCATGCGCGTCACTAATTAGATGACGAGGCATTTGGCTACCTTAAGAGAGTCATAGTTACTCCCGCCGTTGACCCGCGCTTACTTGAATTTCTTCACGTTGACATTCAGAGCACTGGGCAGAAATCACATTGTGTCATCACCCGCTGGGGCCATCACAATGCTTTGTTTTAATTAGACAGTCGGATTCACCAAGTCCGTGCCAGTTCTGAATTGATTGTTAATTGATAATCGTTATAATTTAAAAGGAATACATCTTGCGATAGTTCCTTAAAAATTTTAGCAAGAAAGTTCCACAATTGGTTAAGTAAGCTACTATCCGGGGAACAAGATCCAAAGATCTTTATTTATCCAGAACGAGTACATAAACCATGTTATTGCTTCCCAATCAAGCCCGACTATCTCAATCTTCAGAGCCAATCCTTATCCCGAAGTTACGGATCTAATTTGCCGACTTCCCTTACCTACATTATTCTATCGACTAGAGACTCTTCACCTTGGAGACCAGCTGCGGATATCGGTACGGCCTGTTGAGAAGTTTGCGTGACCCCACCATAAATTTTCAAGGTCCGAGGAGAAAATATCGACACAACAGTAAATGTCATGCTCTTCTAGTCCATCTACCATATCTCTCTTCGAAAGACTTCCATGGTAGTACGACTATAAAACAGAAAAGAAAACTCTTCCGATACCTCTCGACGGCTTCTTTATGGTCGTTTCTGTTGCCAGGATGAGCATAAAGCCCATTTTTAATAACAAACGGATACTCAACAGGTTACGGAATTGGAACCGTATTCCCTTTCGTTCAAATATAATCAAGTGTTTAAATCTTAAATATATATACATATATATATATATATATATTTTTTCATTATAACTTGAAAATTTTCAGCTTTCGCCTTGAACTTAGGACCGACTAACTCGTGATCAACCACTGTTCACACGAAACCCTTCTCCACTTCAGTCCTCCAAGGTCTCATTCGATTATTTGCTACTACCACCAAGATCTGTACCAATGGCGGCTCCATGCAGGCTCACGCCAAACACTTCTAAGCACACCATTGTACCCTCCTACTCACTAAAGTTTCAAAATTTATAATTCAATCGAAATTGAATATAAATCATTTACTTTAGCGGTAATGTATAGGTATACAACTTAAGCGCCATCCATTTTAAGGGCTAGTTGCTTCGGCATGTGAGTTGTTACACACTCCTTAGCGGATTACGACTTCCATGTCCACCGTCATGCTGTTTTTAGCAACTAACGCCTTTCATGGTATCTGCATGAGTTGTTAATTTGGGCACCGTAACATAACGTTTGGTTCATCCCACAGCGCCAGTTCTGCTTACCAAAAGTGGCCCACTGGGCGCAATATATCATAGCCTCTACCTTCATATCAAGAAAGGTGAGGTTCTTACCCATTTAAAGTTTGAGAATAGGTTAAGATCGTTTCGATCCTAAGGCCTCTAATCATTCGCTTTACCAGATAGGAATATTTTATATAATAATTAAATGCACCAGCTATCCTGAGAGAAACTTCGGAGGGAACCAGCTACTAGATGGTTCGATGAGTCTTACGCAGCTATACTCAATTCTGACAATCGATTTGCACGTCAGAACTGTTTCGGTCTTCCATCAGGGTTTCCCCTGACTTCAACCTGATCAAGTATAGATCACCATCTTTCGGGTCACAGCATAAATGCTGAAGGTACGCTCTAGTTAGAGGTATAAATAATATAAATATTATTATACATAACTGTATAGAACGCCCCGGGATTGAATTATTAATCTATAAATAGATTAAAAACTAATCCCATTTAAATAACATTTAAGTTAATTATGCCTTTGGGTTTAATAAACATAAATCCCAATGACTTGCACATATGTTAGACTCCTTGGTCCGTGTTTCAAGACGGGTCCCGAAGGTATCCTGAATCTATCGCATTGTTAATCGTATGAGTGCATGTAAAATATGCATAAGTAAATAAATACTCATGCCATTACAAAATTCATTAATGAATTTAAGCACTATACATATTATTCCAACTATCAACACTTTATCAAATCATAAGAATTTATTCGACATTAATACACAAAACAGTATATTAATTTGAATAAACATTAATCTTAATGATTCTATGATAAATATATATTTGTGTTAATAGATTACAATGTCCAAATATAGAAAAAATGCACACTATTCATATAATATGTTTAAAATATTATATTCATAATGTTGTATTTTCTATAATGGATATTCAGGTTCATCGGGCTTAACCTCTAAGCAGTTTCACGTACTATTTAACTCTCTATTCAGAGTTCTTTTCAACTTTCCCTCACGGTACTTGTTTACTATCGGTCTCATGGTTATATTTAGCTTTAGATGGAGTTTACCACCCACTTAGTGCTGCACTATCAAGCAACACGACTCTTTGGAATCATCTTCCAGTAATCATTAACGTTATACGGGCCTAGCACCCTCTATGGGTAAATGGCCTCATTTAAGAAGGACTTAAACCGTTAATTTCTCATACTAGATTATAGATGTTCCATACACTGCATCTCATATTTGTCCCAAAGACAAAATGACTTAGTGATGAACTGTTTTCTTTTCGCTCGCCGCTACTAAGAAAATCCTTGTTAGTTTCTTTTCCTCCCCTAATTAATATGCTTAAATTCAGGGGGTAGTCCCATATGAGTTGAGGTTGTATAAGAATTATTTTCCTATATAGGAAACATTTTAAACCTTCAGAATTAATAATTCATTATAATTGTATTGTTATATATAAATAAGAGGCAATTCTAGAAAAAAATTTATTTCTTTATGCTAGACATTCCTCAATATTTATATAAACTTATAAATATCAATCTGAGGTTAATTATTCATATATATTATGGATAAAAAATATATAAAAAATTTTATCCAATAATATAACATGTGCTTAAAGCATTCTTATTAAAATTATTAATAATAATAATAATAATTTTTTAATAAGAAACCAAGCAACTTCATTTATATATTCTTACAACCCTCAACCATATGTAGTCCAAGCAGTACATTTAAAATTAATTAAAGTACATGATAGCATGGACTGCGATATGCGTTCAAAATATCGATGTTCATGTGTCCTGCAGTTCACACGATGACGCACAGTTTGCTGCGTTCTTCATCGACCCATGAGCCAAGTGATCCACCGCTTAGAGTTTTAACAATTGAAAAAAATCCATTTCATATATAAATGAAATGTGTCACAAATATTTTTTGAAAGGTAAGGATTGTATAAATCCCCCTTTCAATATATGTACTATATATTGATTAAATATTGCTCATTGCGAATGTCTTAGTTTATATATATATTTATTATATATATATAAACATTAACTTATAGAAAATTAAAAATTTTCCTAAGTGCAATTTACTCAATATTCAATATATGTACTATATTGATTAAACATTGCTCATTGCGAATGTCTTAGTTTATATATATATTTATTATATATATAAACATTAACTTATAGAAAATTAAAAATTTTCCTAAGTGCAATTTACTCAATGTTGAATATGTTCTACATATTGATTAAACATTGCTCATTGCGAATGTCTTAGTTTATATATATATTTATTATATATATAAACATTAACTTATAGAAAAT
>CAWZZZ010000239.1:30000-50000 GCA_963966595.1 Physocephala rufipes
ATATATATATTTATAAATATATATATATTGTATATACATATATATTACTTGCATCTCCAATTCATAATAAATATGTATTTACTATAAATACATATAACTATTTGTGATCTAAAATTAATAATTTCAGATTAATCACATATGTAACATATTTATATTATGATATCATGGATATTTATTTCATTTTATTTATTCATCTAAGCTAAGTAATTCTCAGCTTAGATCTAGAAACTATGAACGTAGAAGTAAAACGGCATCTGCCAATCTTACTTATATAGTAATCTGACACCTCTGTAACATATTTTTGTTCATATATATTGCGCAATTTGCTCATATAGCAAATTTTCTTGTATTGCCATTTTTCATTTAATATAGTGAATTTATTATCACTAATTATATGTATATATTTATATATATATATATATATATATATGTATGTATATATTTATATATACAACAATCTTCATTACATGAAGATTTTTTTGAAATCATGACTTTTATCATGATTTTATGTTTATTGTTGGTTGATTAACATCATTGGTAACATTGCTATGCAAGACCAATTGAATATTCGTACTTTGAATATTCTTCATTTCCAGCCTTCATTTCATTTCATTTCGTTCGAACATTCGAACCATGCTCTGTTCCCTTATAAAGGTTGTGACGAATACACGCGGCAAATAATTCACTTTATTAATTCATCTATACCAAGCAATTCTCTGCTTAGATTTAGAAACTATAAAGGTAGAAGTAAAATGGCATCAGCCAATCTTACTTATATATACATCAATACGGACGTATAATTTCAATTATAGATTGCTCATAGAGCAAATTATCTTGTATCGCCATTTCGTTGTCACTCGAATCTCATACAATCATCATTTAATATAGTGAATTTATTATCACTATTTATAAGAATATTTATATATACGACTATATATAATATTGCCCATTCGTAATCAATCGTATATCTCTTATTATATTGGATAACATTCCATTTGCAAATCATATCAAAATCATTAGTACCTTCTTCAAATAAAGGCTTTTGAAATCATGACTTCTTCTATCACGATTTTGTGCTTACTGTTGGTTGATTAACAACATTATTGGTAACATATTGCTATGCAAGACCAATCGAATATTCATACCTTGAATATTCAACATCGTTTTCCAACCATCTTTTTCATTCATTTACCATGCTCTGTTCCCTTATAAAGGTTTTTAAACCAGCACCCGGGGAAAGATGTTTTGTTCGAAGTTTATTCAAACAAAATTTAATATAGTAAATTATTGTCACTGTTTATATGCATATTTACATATACGACAATATATATAACATTGTACATGCACCTCCAATCGCATTTTATTATATTGAAAATAATCAATTTTCAACATATATCAATCATTATAACTTCGCATGAAGCTTTTTGAAATCATGACTTTTAATCATAATTTTATGCTTATTGGTGTTCATTAATATCATTGGTAACATTGCTTTGCAACACCAATTGAATATTCGTACTTTGAATATTCTTCATTTCCCATCCATCTTCTTCATTCATTCACCACCCTATGTTCTCTTATAAAGGTTGTGACAAATGCACGCAACGAAAACCTTTTTTGGTCAAATTTATTCCAAATTTGATACAAACACTATTTAATATAGTGAATTAATATTCACTATTTATATATACGACAATATTTAACATCGTACACGCACCTCCAATCGTATTTTATTATATTGAAAACGTTCAATTTGCAACTTATATCAATCATTATACCTTCACATGAAGATATTTGAAATCATGACTTTTAATCATAATTTTATGCTTATTGGTGTTCATTAATATCATTGGTAACATTGCTTTGCAACACCAATTGAATATTCGTACTTTGAATATTCTTCATTTTCCAACCATCTTTCGCATTCATATATTTACCATGCGCTCTATTCCCTTATACAAGCATTATTTAATATAGTGAATTATTATTCACTATTTATATATACGACAATATTTAACATCGTACATGCACCTCCAATCGTATTTTATTATATTGAAAACGTTCAATTTGCAACTTATATCAATCATTATACCTTCACATGAAGATATTTGAAATCATGACTTTTGTCATAATTTTATGCTTATTGGTGTTCATTAATATCATTGGTAACATTGCTTTGCAACACCAATTGAATATTCGTACTTTGAATATTCTTCATTTCCCATCCATCTTCTTCATTCATTCATTCACCACCCTATGTTCTCTTATAAAGGTTGTGACAAATGCACGCAACGAAAACCTTTTTTGGTCAAATTTATTCCAAATTTGATACAAACACTATTTAATATAGTGAATTAATATTCACTATTTATATATACGACAATATTTAACATCGTACATGCACCTCCAACCGTATTTTATTATATTGAAAACGTTCAATTTGCAACTTATATCAATCATTATACCTTCACATGAAGATATTTGAAATCATGACTTTTGTCATAATTTTATGCTTATTGGTGTTCATTAATATCATTGGTAACATTGCTTTGCAACACCAATTGAATATTCGTACTTTGAATATTCTTCATTTTCCAACCATCTTTCGCATTCATATATTTACCATGCGCTCTATTCCCTTATACAAGCATTATTTAATATAGTGAATTATTATTCACTATTTATATCTATATTTATATATACGATAATATTTAACATCGTACATGCACCTCCAATCGTATTTTATTATATTGAAAACGTTCAATTTGCAACTTATATCAATCATTATACCTTCACATGAAGATATTTGAAATCATGACTTTTGTCATAATTTTATGCTTATTGGTGTTCATTAATATCATTGGTAACATTTCTTTGCAACACCAATCGAATATTCGTACTTTGAATATTCTTCATTTTCCAACCATCTTTCGCATTCATATATTTACCATGCGCTCTATTCCCTTATACAAGCATTATTTAATATAGTGAATTATTATTCACTATTTATATCTATATTTATATATACGATAATATTTAACATCGTACATGCACCTCCAATCGAATTTTATTACATTGAAAACGTTCAATTTGCAACTTATATCAATCATTATACCTTCACATGAAGATATTTGAAATCATGACTTTTGTCATAATTTTATGCTTATTGGTGTTCATTAATATCATTGGTAACATTGCTTTGCAACACCAATCGAATATTCGTACTTTGAATATTCTTCACTTCGCACCCAATTTTTCATTTAAAACGACATGCTCTATCCTCTTATATATGTTGTGACAAATACACGCCGCAAAAACCTTATGGGTCAAATTTAAACTGACACGCCGCAAAAACTTTTTATAGTCAAAATGTATAAAAAAAAATGATAGAATAATTCTACATATAATTTAAAAAAACAAATCAACAATGAAACAAGATAACAAAGATCGATAATGAAATCGATCTATCTAGGCATCATCTTATTTCATTATAATTGTTTATTTAAATCATACGTAGAAAAATCCTATCATTTCTCTTCTACATACTATGAACGCAATAACAATTATAACTATATATTGCTTGCGTATATACTAGGATATCTCTTTGTTGAATATGAAACGATCAATTTCAAGAAATCAATCGAATCAGACAATTCATCATATGTTGTCAATTTATTAAAATTCAAAGATATTTTGAATTTAATATTATAAATGTAAATATGTACATTCAAGTAATATATACATTATATTATATGAACGCAATAGCAATTATAACCATTATTTTGCTTGCGTATATGTTAAGATATTTCTTTGTTGAATATGAAACGATCAATTTAATGAAATCAATCGAATCTGAAAATTCATCATATGTTGTCAATTTATTAAAATTCAAAGATATTTTGAATTTCATATTATAAATGTAATATATATATATATATATATATATACATATATGTAATATATACATTATATTGTATTATATGAACGCAATAGCAATTATAACCATATTGCTTGCGTGTATATATATTAAGATATTTCTTTGTTGAACATGAAACGATCAATTTCAAGAAATCAATCGAATCAGAAAATTCAACTTATATACGATGATTCATATTAAAACGAATCATCAAGCAAAGGATGAGCTTCAGTGGATCGCAGTATGGCAGCTGCTCTACCACTTACAACACCTTGCCCGTTACAAAAGTCGTTTACAATTGATTCTAGGCATTGTCATTGTATTAAATAATGTTTTAATATGTAACTAGCGCGGCACCCAGGTGATAATTAATCCTCCCGGATTTGCTATGTTACAAATAACATTGGCATCATATATTCATTATCGTTTATAAATAAATATAAACTTTAAATGATTTAGAAGCCATACAATGCAATTGCCCCATTTTTATCATTGCAGTCCAGCACGGATACGACCTTAGAGGCGTTCAGGCATAATCCAACGGACGTAGCGTCATACCACTGTTCGCTCGAACAAGTATTGTGCCATTGGTCCGTACCTGCGGTTCCTCTCGTACTACGCAGGAATGCTGTCGCAACAAATTTGTCATTAGTAGGATAAAACTAACCTGTCTCACGACGGTCTAAACCCAGCTCACGTTCCCTTGCATGGGTGAACAATCCAACGCTTGGTGAATTTTGCTTCACAATGATAGGAAGAGCCGACATCGAAGGATCAAAAAGCGACGTCGCTATGAACGCTTGGCCGCCACAAGCCAGTTATCCCTATGGTAACTTTTCTGACACCTCTTGTTAAAAACTCTTTAAACCAAAAGGATCGATAGGCCGAGCTTTAGCTGTCTCTGTGTGTACTGAACACCGAGATCAAGTCAGCATTTGCCCTTTTGCTCTATGTGTGGTTTCTGTCCGCACTGAGCTGGCCTTGGGACACCTCCGTTATTATTTGAGAGATGTACCGCCCCAGTCAAACTCCCCACCTGGCAATGTCCTTGAATTGGATCATACCTGAGTGCTGGAGTTATACCAAATCTCAATTATAATTATAACATCGATAAGATGATATATTTTATTAAAATCTGTTTGCAATTATATAACAAACTCTTGATATTTTGATCAAGAAACTTGCATCAAGACCAAATACCATAAGATATATAAATATATCCGTATAATGGCTAGGAAATGATACATGCTCCATTTAATCAAGTAAGTAAGGAAACAATAAGAGTAGTGGTATTTCATTGGCGATATATGAATAAATTCATAAATCTCCCACTTATGCTACACCTCTTATGTCTCCTTACACTGCCAGACTAGAGTCAAGCTCAAAAGGGTCTTCTTTCCCCGCTAATTATTCCAAGCCCGTTCCCTTGGCTGTGGTTTCGCTAGATAGTAGATAGGGACAGATTCCGCTATGTTGTTTTACGTGAACCCCTGCCGTGTAGGCTTAATTTCACGGTGGGCCATCCCACATGGGGTCGATACAAGCGTGACCAGCGCCCTTCGGATGACACGAAGTGCCAACTCCAGTACCAGATTTAAAGCCATGCGTAAGGGCATGAACTTACTCCTTGGTTGGGGGTCGAGGCCTATCTAACACCTCTTGAGTTGAGTAGATAGGGACAGATTCCGAACTTGGTTTAACGTGAACCCCTGCCGTGTAGGCTTAATTTCACGGTGGGCCATCCCACATGGGGTCAATTTAAGCGTCGACCGGCGCCCCTCGGATGACACAAGTGCCACCACCAGTACCTATTTGAAGTCATGTGTAAGGCATGAACTTCCTCCTTGGTTGAGAGCGAGGCCTATCTAACACCTCTTGAGTTGTAAACAACCCTATGTGTCCCGCGAATTTGGGAACAACCACAGCCACCACGATGCTCCCACTAGGGGGCCTACCTCACAAGACAGGAGTTGACCGGATAGCATGAGAGCTATTCCGGCCACTGGGCATCCTGTCTCCCGTGGTACCAGAATATAGCCTCCGGTCGAGCCTCGCAACCGTGAAGGTCACTTCCAGTTGAGCCCTTACAGCTCCGGACAGGCTGCCGATCCTACCTATTGTCCTTCCTGTCGTCTCCTCATGAAGACTTCACGAGCGTACCTCTTAAAGACATTGAAACTAGTCGTAGTGGTCAAAACACTACTGACGTCTACTATCCCATTCCTATAACTAACCAACATACCTTCTAAATCCCTAATATCGGAATATAATGGGCACACGCACAAAACGTGTACCCAGTCTTCCCTACTAGCACCACAACGGCAGCCCTCTCCTTCACTAAGGCCCCTCCTATGCAGAAATGCATTTAGAGAGCCGTGCCCTGTGAGGAGAAAGCCTGAAAGAACGTCAAAACCTAATTCAAAACCTCTCATTAGCCAGACGTCTTGGATATATGAGTAAGTAACTCTACCTACAGCGCTTAACTCCCATCTAGATTGCCATCTAGATGAGAGGCCTTCGCGCAGCAGAGCCCTCCACTCACCTCCAGTCAGATCTTCAATTGAGCTACCAGAAACCCAATCGTGGTTTAACAGCGTTATTCCCTTCTTAATTTTGTAAGCTATACCCCTTTGTACAACCTCCAAGTCAAGGGGCGGAGCTCCCAGTAATACCTGTAAGGCATCCGTAGACACAGTACGGCATACAGGAAGGCACCCCAACAGTGCTGCTCTTTGGCAGCTCAAAATCTGTCTGCGACCCACTACAGTCATGACAGCTTCGTACCATACAGATGCCCCAAATGTTACACAAGCAACAAGTAGGCCATCATAGATAGCACGAACCGCACCCCTGCTTAGGCCCCAGTCTGACCGAAGTATACGCCTGACTTGCCCAACAACTTTCTCCATTTTGCCTCTTAAGCTAGCTAAATGCGGCATAAATTTCATCCGCTCCCCCATAGTAATACCTAAATACCTAACCTCTTTCACGGATTTGATTACCCTATTATTCAGACGGATCGTTGGAGGACGACTGGCAGACAAGGTGCCTTTCAGCAACATTGCCACCGTCTTTTCCACGGACACACTAACGCCCACACTCAAACTCCATTCATTCACTAACCCGAGTACATTACATGACGATGTCTCAAGGTTAGCACGAGACTGCCCTTCTATCAGCAGGAGTAGGTCATCTGCATATGCCACGCATTTGCAGTGATCACTCAACTGCCTAAGCAAGGTGTCCATCATTATGTTCCATATGAATGGACCACAAATGGAACCCTGTGGGCAACCTCGCTCAACATCAGTGCATACACTACTTATACTGCTACCTACAATTGCCTTTCTATTGGAAAAATAACTTTTCCATAGCCCTACATCTCGACAACCTATTTCCTCTAATCTACGTATTACCCTATTCCAACGTAAATAGTCGAAAGCTCCTTTGAAATCAATAAAGATCCCTAACACATACTTTGTCCTACTCTCGCTAACGCTACTTTTAGTGAACTGCCATGCATCCTCTACGCCCTTGCCCTTTTTGAAACCAAACTGGCATGGTGATGGCGCTTCAGTCATGTCCTCCTGAAGTCTTTCCACCATTACTCTTTCCAGTACCTTGCCAAGTACTGGTAAGAGACTGATTCCCCTATAAGACCTAGGATTACTTCTAGGCTTATCGGGAGACTTCAGTAGTGGCATGACTCTTGCAACCTTCCAATAAGAGGGAAAATATCCAATGGCCACACATTTCCGATACAAGGAATTCATGTATTCAGGAATGACTTTCCAAATGGCTTTCACCATTTCTCCAGTCATTCCATCAATACCAGGTGATCTCCTTGACCGAATCAGCGTGACCGCATTTTCCACCTCCCTCTCGCCAAGTGGCGGTGAGTCTTGATGAGGCTCATCCACCAAATTATCCGAATTTTCTTCCCTTGGAAAGAATTCCCTAAGAACAGCTCCTACACAATCCCTCCAATCATGCAAAAGAGTTTCTCCTACTTGGATTGCGCCGATTTCTGTACCTTTCCCTGAGCTCCTACAGATTCTATAAACCTGGCCCCAGGGATCATTCCTATTAACCGCAACAAATTCCCTCCACTCATTCTCTTTTTCCTTCAATATCATGCGCTTGTAATCAAGCAAGCATTGCCTGAAAGCCGTTGTTTCTTGTGCCAAGTTAGAAGCATTGGTTGCTCTAGCTCTTTGGAAATTTTTCCTCAAGCTTCGAAGCATCCTCCGCTTTTCACTCAGACCGCGTGTCCACCATTTCACCCTTTTTCGATTCACCTTTCGGGTCCTCTCGAAGAGCTCATCGTTGACTCGCCAAACGCAATCATTAATGTGCTCGATTTGCCGATCACAGCTCAAGAGCTCATATTCCTGAAGCGAAAGCGAAGCAATCGCCACAGCCACATGAGCCCCATAACTGCCCCAATCGGCTCCTCTTACACACCATCTCCTACTGAATTCTGATTCCCTCTGATTCCCTATGTGAGAGTGACCATCACTATTTCTAGTGCATTTAACCTGAATTAGGTTATGATCACTTACCCCTTCTACTACTTTCCAATTTATACTAAACCCACCCACCGCTGCCTTGTTGGCAAGAGTTACATCTATATCACTCCTACCCATACCCACTACCTCAAAAGTGTACACTTCGCTTGGCTCGTTAATGGCATGCACCTCATTTGAGGTCATCCATTCGCTTAGTTGTTCACCCCGTTGACGTTTCCGATGTTCAGATGTAGATCCGTTCATCTTACTATGCCAGACGGAGGAAACAGCATTCGCGTCTACGCCAAGGAATAGCGGGCTGCTACCTGCAAGCAACAGCACACGATCCATGTACTCTATATAAGGTGGTATATCATCTCCATACTTACAATAGATGCTAGCGAATATTAGTTTTCCTATCTCATCTTCTACACTCACGCACACACCATGAACACTGGAGTCTACATTCATGCAGATGACATTTACATCATTTACAATGACAGCAGCGCCGCATTTAAGGTCTAAGAAAACCCGCATATCAGCGGGCAAGCCCCTTACACATCCCCCTGATGTATAAGGTTCTTGTACCAGTGCAACACTGCTGCCCAATCGGCGCATTTCTTTTCCTAGCTCGACCATAACACTATACGAACCCTGACAATTTTGTTGCAGAAAAATCATCTAATGTTTTGCCTGCACTCTAGCCAATCGTTCACAGTAAACCGGACAGACCGGACTGAGCATCAGATGGTTGGACTGTTTCCCTCTGAAGGCACAGTCACGACAATTAGGCACATTATTACAATTACGCACACGGTGACCCTGCTCACCGCAACGCCTACATACATCTTCTTTTTGTCTGCATTCAGATATCCTGTGATCAAATCCAAGACATCTGAAGCAACTAGCTAAGATTTGGTACTCACGCACTCTAAATGAGAAATGCTTTATATAGCATCTCTCTCTACTTATGATGGCATTAATGGCACGGATACTTCCCTCTATTACTACATTTACTACTTTATTCGCCTCAGACCATGGCTTACTGACAATTTTCACTTCCTTGGAAAACTCAGTTTGGCTCATTACATCCTTAAGGTTCAGCTCATACAAATCATTCATGAAGTCATCACGAGAGATTTTTGCCTCAACTTTCTGGATAACGACTTTTGGGCCAAGTTTTTCATTGACCGCCACTTCTAATCCTACTTCCCTGAATTTATTATTTTGAGCTACCTTATTACGCTCTGCCAGTGACGGCGTTCTAATTATAACCCCGCCACTTTTTAATGGCTGAATATCGTGTATTCTTACCCCCAAGGAAGGACACACTTCTTCTACAACCCTTTTTGCTACCTCTTTGGAATTTTCTTTTCCCTTGTTGCTCTTGACAACCAGGGACCATGTTTCCACAGGTTTCTTTGCTGGTTGGGCAGCCAACGGTGGAAAAGCTATATTATTGACCGACGGACGAGAAAAAGCAGGAACATTGTTCTGCGCAGACGGACGACTGATAGTTCCCAAACCAGAAACTACGGACGACATAAGTGGTGGAGGTGGTGATTTAAAATTAGCAGACTGCTGCCTGCTGCCACCCTCAAGAACATCGAGACGACCTTTGAGTCGCTCATTTTCAGAAATCAATGCTACAATTATATCCTCGTATTCACCAGAGCAACCCATGATTTTACCTATCATGAATGGCTCTAGTTTAGAATCCTGAATAGCAGCAGCCAACATTCTCTTAGCACCTTTCAATTTAGCTGCAAAGTCAGTGGTTACATACCTGTTCCCTGCTGTTGCTGCACCACTTACCTCCTTTTCAGCAACAGCAGAACCTCCATCGCCGCTCTTCTTTGCCAACACCTTTGCCGCAGCCATACCCCTCTTAATCCTTTTTATTATTTCGGGCTCAGTGTCTGACTCAGTCGCCGGATCTGCCTTCACCTTCTTCTTCTTTTTCTTCTTGAGTGTAGGCGGCTGCTGATCTTCTACACTCAAATTAGGCTTCTTGGTAACAGCCTCAACGTCGGTGCTAAGGCTCACCATATCGTCTTCGTCGAAGCAATCTGCGCCGTCGATAGCCATCGTTGCAGTTTTTCGCCTGGCCGGCATATTAGTTTCTTCACTACACAACACTTTTTATTATAATTTTCTCAATAATAATTTTTTTTTTTAATTTTTTTTTTTCACTAAATTGTTTTACTATTGCCTAGTACTTAGCTCGGAAGCGCTAGGCAATTTTAAATTTTTTTTTTTTTAAATCACTTTTTTTTATCACTAAAAATCACAAAAATTTAGCGCCGATAGCAATAAAAATTGCTGATGTAACCGCCGAAATAATTCACCGAATATTCACCGAATATTACACTGAAAATTATTAGGTCGCTCCCCAGACACAACTGCTCACTATGATTGCTCACAATGAACTGAGTAGATAGGGACAGATTCCTGTCGGTGCTTTACGTGAACACCTGCCGTGAAGGCTTAAGTTCACGGTGGGCCATCCCACACGGGGTCAATTTAAGCGTCGACCGGCGCCCATCGGATGAGCACGAAGTGCCATCTCCAGTACCAGATCTAAAGCCATGCGTAAGGACATGAGCTTACTCCTTGGTAGGGAGTCGAGGCCTATCTACACCTCTTGGGTTGAAAATACAACCTTATGTCTCCCGCGAATTTGGGAACAACCACAACCACCGCGATGCTCCCACTAGGGGGCCTACCTCAATAGACAGGAGTGGCTGGATAGCATGAAAGCCATTCCAACCACTGGGCACCCTGTCTCCCGCGGTACCAGAATATAGCTTCTGGTCAAGCTTTGGCAACCGTGAAGGTTACTTCCAGTTGGGTTCCATACAACCCCGGACTGGCGGCCTAAGAAAGAGGGAATGTGGGAGGGGGAAGGAGATAGGAATTGGGAGGGGTGGAGCTGAAACGAAGATAAGGGGGACAAAAATAGTGGCGGAGCGTTTCAGCTCGATGAATTCAAAATCTTACAAATTTCAACCTAGAAATTCGAAGATCAAAAATTCTAAAATTGAAAATTTTAAAAATTTTGAAATTCAAAACTCAAGTGCGAAATTCCCAAGACCTTGAACCCACACACACACACAGAGCACACAAGAACACACACAGAACAGAATAACAACCTAATTACTCCTAATAATTCTACGCCTATCGAAAACATTCTTGGCAAATCTACTCAAGCTGTGAACGTTTGAGGCAGAGGAAAATACCCCGCTCACGTCACAGCCGTCATCGTTGAAAACAATACCCATCGAATCTAAGTCCCTAAACTCTGAATAAGATGGGCACACGCACAGAACATGTACCCAATCTTCACAAGGCGACCCGCAATGACAACTGGCACTTTCGCACAGACCCCTTTTGTGCAAAAACGCATTGAACGACCCATGCCCCGTTAGAATATATCCTAAGCTAAGGCCAAAACTTAGCTCAGGATTAACACCCATAAGACAAACATCCCTAAGAAACCTGTAAGTTACTCTTCCGCTTACAGATGCGTCCCATCTAGATTGCCATCTAGACATGACGCAGTCTCTTAGAAGAGCCTTACGCCCATTGGAAGACAATCCCTCTAAGTCCCTATCATTAAACCAATCGACACCACTAACCTGTATGCCCCTTTTGATATTGAAAGCCATACCCCGACGTATGACTTCCAAATCAAGAGGTGGTACACCAAGTAATACCTGCATGGCTTCAGTAGAAACCGTGCGGCATACTGGCAAACACCCAATAAGCGCCCTTCTCTGGCATTTTAAAATCTGACTACGGCCTGCTACAGTCATAACTGTTTCGTACCATACCGACGCCCCAAAAGTTGCACAAGCAACAAATAAGCCGTCATATATGACACGAACAGCACGCCTGCTCAGCCCCCAATCGGACCTTAAAACGCGCCTAACCTGACCAACCACACTACACATTCGCTCATTCAAACGTGTCAAGTGAGGCGAGAACTTCATGCGCTCGCCCATGGTGATTCCCAGATATTTGACTTCAGTCACATATCTGAGACTCACCCCGTTCAAGCGCACCGTAGGAGGCCGTCTGACAGACAGGTTACCTTTCAGTAACATGGTGACAGACTTCTCCTCAGACACAGCCACACCCACACGCATGCCCCAATCATGCACCATTGGCATCACCAGCTCAGCCTTTCTTTCAAGTTCAGCTCGAGACTGACCTTGAAGAAGAATGAGCAGATCATCTGCGTAAGCGCAACACATGCAATGCGTGTTTAGTTGCTGTAACAGTGGATCCATCATAAGGTTCCATATAAATGGACCGCAGATAGATCCCTGTGGACAGCCACGCACTACATCCACACACACACTGTCACACACACCGTTGACCCTAGCTTTTCTGTCAGAGAAATAACTTTTCCACAAGTTAATTTCTTGACAGCCAACTTCCCGCAATCTATCTATAACCCTATCCCAGCTCAAGTAATCAAAGGCACCTTTAAAATCGATAAAAATGCCAAGGATGTACTTGGAGCTGCTTTCCCTAACACAATTCCTAACAAAAGCCCACGCATCTTCTACACCTTTTCCCTTTTTGAAGCCAAACTGAACCGGAGACATTGGAACAGTCATATCGCCCAAAAGCCTCTCCACCATTATCCTTTCCAGCACTTTTCCAAGCACCGGAAGTAAACAGATTCCTCGATAAGAGCGAGGATTAGTCCTCACCTTATCGGGAGATTTCAGGAGGACCATAACTCGGGCCTCCTTCCATCCATGGGGGAAATAGCTTCGCCTCACGCAGCTTCGATACAAGGAAACCAGGTATTCAGGATTAACCTTCCAGATGGTTTTCACCATCTCTCCAGTTATTCCATCAAAACCCGGTGACCTTTTGGATCGAATGAGCGATACAGCCTGCTCCAACTCACTACTTGTGACATCGGACGGAACGGACGAAACGTGAATATCATCTGCCGTGAAGGCCCTATGAGTTGATACTCTAGGAAAGAATTCGTTAAGCAAAGCGCCTATACAATCTTTCCAGCTGTAAACGAAACTATCACCTATACGTAAACTGCTAAACTCACTCCTATTAGAATTCCTACAAATCCTATAAACTTGGCCCCATGGATCATCCCTATTGCTGGAAACGAACCTTTTCCAATCATTTTCTTTTATTTGCAGAATCATTTTTTTGTATTCAGCTAAGCAATGTCTGAATGCAGTGACGGTTTGAGCCAAATTTTCTGCGTTAGACCTGCGAGCGCGTTGGAATTTCTTCCTCAGCTTTCGCAATGTCCGTCGCTTCAATGTTAGCTCGCGCGTCCACCAATTCACTCTTTTTCGATTCACCTTGCGGCTTCTCTCAAAGAGATCATCGTTTACGCGCCACACACACTCATTCAAAAACTCGATTTGCTGATCGGCATTCAAGAGCTCGTATTCATGCAGCGACATGGAAGTGAGCGCTGCACTTATATGAGCACCATAAATGTTCCAATCAGCTCCTCGAGTGCACCATCGCTTTACATCTACATTTTCCCTAGCAACAGTTTCCCTAGAGATATCGACCTGGATGTAATTATGGTCACTAACCCCTTCAGTGACCATCCAACTACAGTGAAACGCCCTAAATGCAGCCTCATTTGCAAGAGTGACATCGATATCACTCTTGCCCCGACCTACCGCTTCAAACGTATACACGTCGCTTGGCTCGTTTAGTATGTGAACGCTGTTGGCGATCACCCAATCGCTGAGCAGCTCACCCCGCTGTCGGCTTCGATTCTCAGACGTACGTCCGGTCATCTTGCTGAACCACAAAGGTGATACTGCGTTCGCGTCGATGCCAAGGAATAGAGGGCTGCTGCCAGAGAGCAACAGCACCCTATCCATGTACTGTATGAAGGGCTCAATTTCGTCGCTATACTTGCAGTATAAGCTGGCGAAGAAAATTTTCCCATACTTCCCTTCTACACAAATACAAACACCAAGCGGGTCTGAATCAACTAGCATGCAATCTACACTTACATCATTAACTATAACTGCAGCATTGCCTCTTGAATCCAGGAAGGTCCGCATACCAGCGGGCAAACCCCTCACATGGCCAAACGAAACGTAAGGCTCCTGGATGAGGGCAATGCTACCACCTAATCTCGAAAGTTTCATACCTAAGTCGACCATAACCGCGTATGATCCCTGACAGTTCTGTTGTGTAAACTTAACCATTCTAATTCCTAACTAACGACCTAGCGACAGCAGCAGAATAAAGAGGACACTCTTCCGACATCATTTGATGTCCAGAGCTTTTCCCTCTGAGTGAACAATTCCTACAATTGGCAGGGTTGTTGCATTTGTTTGCTCGATGGCCTTCCTGACCGCATTTCCTGCAGATTTCGTTCTCGACCTTGCATTCACTAACCCTGTGATTAAGGCTCAAACACCTAAAGCAGCCTAACATTTGCTTAAACTCACGTACACGGAAGCAATGCCATCCAATGTAGCAGCGACCAGCCTTCAAGAGTGCATCCATAGCAGCGCTACAGCCCTCCAAAACGACGTTCACCGCCCCATCAGAGCCGCTCCATGGACGAGTGATAAGCTTAACCTCTTTTTTAAAACTGTCAAAGCTAAGATCCTCCTTCAAGTTAAGTTGAAATAAATCCTGCATGAAATTATCTACACTAATATTCGCAGATACTCCTTGTATAACAATTCTCGGGCCTGGCTTCTTATTTATTGCTACCTTTAAACCTAACTCCTCGAATTTGCCACATTTAGCTATTTTGTCCTGTTCAGGAACTGATAGCGTTCTAATAATGGCGCCACCACTTTGTAGTGGCCTAATTTCCCTAATCCTAACCCCTAGGGAAGGGGCAACCTGGTCCATGATTTTTTTAACGACCTTATCTGACGTTTCATTAGTCTCTTTGCTTTTGACTACAAGCGACCAGGTAGGCACAGGAGCCCTAGTCAAAAGCTGTTGATTCAATACAACTGGAGATTTCTCAGCATTGGCCGCAACGTTCGCAAAGCTCAAGGCTTTCGCCGAATCTTTAATTTTGCCCCCCTCGACACGTTCATTTTTATTGTTAGATGCAACAATTTCGGACGGACAAGATTTCAATTCCTCTAAGACAGATAACCTACCCTTTAATCCCTCGTTTTCCGCGACGAAGTTAAGAATTATTTTCTCATACTCTCCAGTTGTATTGATGACTCTCTTTGCCAAATCGGGATCAACTAATCCCTTTTCGAAGACTACCCCCAGTAAGTCTGATGCTAACCGTTTCAACTCTTTAATAAGCCCTGATACATCAACTTTATTATTATAATCAAGTTTAGTATGACTTACCGCATTTTTAGCCACAGATCCAGCAGTCTCACCTATTCCGTCGTTAGAAGTCGCACTAATTACAGCCGGTGATTCCCTTCGCTCAGGGACTGGTACTACATCAACACAGGGTTTAACCGCAGATTTTCTCTCCCGCATGGTCTGCTTCACCTTTTTAATAATTTCCGGATCAGAGTCGGAATTTTGCTCAGGAGCCCTCTTTAGTTTTTTCTTTTTCTTAGATCGGCGTTCCAATCCATGTTCACTTGTCTGCTCCTTGCCGTATTCCTGGTTGCAGGATCTCGCGACCTTTTTTGGGGCAGCATCGAGATCGGATCCCAAGGAAACGATGTCGTCACACTCATCCGCACTATCGATGGCCATCGCAGCAGTCTTACGCCTTGCAGGCATATTTCAGCTGGAAAATTTTTATTGCCACACTCAATAACACGGGAAAACCGATTTTAAAGGTGCAATCTGCACTAAATATCGCACTGTATAATTTGACGCGAAGGTCGGCACAAAGAGTAACACCGGTAATTACCAGTCGCGAAAATTTCACACTCACGGAAAAATTTATTAACGCGAAGGTTGGCACAAAGCAGAAACCCCGTTAATATACGTGAAATAATTGCCGGTTACGGCAATAAAGCACTCACTGAGTTTATGCTATTCAATCAATTGATTGGCCGTCAGCCTTGCACTGAAAAGTGCATGCGAAAACCACCCCTAATTACAGCGGTGGTGAGCAGTAAGCGACGTATGCAACGAAAAACAATTACAACGCACGAATGAGCACAAAGCGTAATCGTCGATAAAAGACCGCACAAAACAGAATTTATAGAAATTGCTCGAATATATTTTTATTTAACACCGAAAAATGAAAATTCAACGGAGAAAACACAACCGATCGATATGAATGTCACAGAGCGACGAGTAGATAGGGACAGAGTGAATCTCGTTAATCCATTCATGCGCGTCACTAATTAGATGACGAGGCATTTGGCTACCTTAAGAGAGTCATAGTTACTCCCGCCGTTGACCCGCGCTTACTTGAATTTCTTCACGTTGACATTCAGAGCACTGGGCAGAAATCACATTGTGTCATCACCCGCTGGGGCCATCACAATGCTTTGTTTTAATTAGACAGTCGGATTCACCAAGTCCGTGCCAGTTCTGAATTGATTGTTAATTGATAATCGTTATAATTTAAAAGGAATACATCTTGCGATAGTTCCTTAAAAATTTTAGCAAGAAAGTTCCACAATTGGTTAAGTAAGCTACTATCCGGGGAACAAGATCCAAAGATCTTTATTTATCCAGAACGAGTACATAAACCATGTTATTGCTTCCCAATCAAGCCCGACTATCTCAATCTTCAGAGCCAATCCTTATCCCGAAGTTACGGATCTAATTTGCCGACTTCCCTTACCTACATTATTCTATCGACTAGAGACTCTTCACCTTGGAGACCAGCTGCGGATATCGGTACGGCCTGTTGAGAAGTTTGCGTGACCCCACCATAAATTTTCAAGGTCCGAGGAGAAAATATCGACACAACAGTAAATGTCATGCTCTTCTAGTCCATCTACCATATCTCTCTTCGAAAGACTTCCATGGTAGTACGACTATAAAACAGAAAAGAAAACTCTTCCGATACCTCTCGACGGCTTCTTTATGGTCGTTTCTGTTGCCAGGATGAGCATAAAGCCCATTTTTAATAACAAACGGATACTCAACAGGTTACGGAATTGGAACCGTATTCCCTTTCGTTCAAATATAATCAAGTGTTTAAATCTTAAATATATATACATATATATATATATATATATTTTTTCATTATAACTTGAAAATTTTCAGCTTTCGCCTTGAACTTAGGACCGACTAACTCGTGATCAACCACTGTTCACACGAAACCCTTCTCCACTTCAGTCCTCCAAGGTCTCATTCGATTATTTGCTACTACCACCAAGATCTGTACCAATGGCGGCTCCATGCAGGCTCACGCCAAACACTTCTAAGCACACCATTGTACCCTCCTACTCACTAAAGTTTCAAAATTTATAATTCAATCGAAATTGAATATAAATCATTTACTTTAGCGGTAATGTATAGGTATACAACTTAAGCGCCATCCATTTTAAGGGCTAGTTGCTTCGGCATGTGAGTTGTTACACACTCCTTAGCGGATTACGACTTCCATGTCCACCGTCATGCTGTTTTTAGCAACTAACGCCTTTCATGGTATCTGCATGAGTTGTTAATTTGGGCACCGTAACATAACGTTTGGTTCATCCCACAGCGCCAGTTCTGCTTACCAAAAGTGGCCCACTGGGCGCAATATATCATAGCCTCTACCTTCATATCAAGAAAGGTGAGGTTCTTACCCATTTAAAGTTTGAGAATAGGTTAAGATCGTTTCGATCCTAAGGCCTCTAATCATTCGCTTTACCAGATAGGAATATTTTATATAATAATTAAATGCACCAGCTATCCTGAGAGAAACTTCGGAGGGAACCAGCTACTAGATGGTTCGATGAGTCTTACGCAGCTATACTCAATTCTGACAATCGATTTGCACGTCAGAACTGTTTCGGTCTTCCATCAGGGTTTCCCCTGACTTCAACCTGATCAAGTATAGATCACCATCTTTCGGGTCACAGCATAAATGCTGAAGGTACGCTCTAGTTAGAGGTATAAATAATATAAATATTATTATACATAACTGTATAGAACGCCCCGGGATTGAATTATTAATCTATAAATAGATTAAAAACTAATCCCATTTAAATAACATTTAAGTTAATTATGCCTTTGGGTTTAATAAACATAAATCCCAATGACTTGCACATATGTTAGACTCCTTGGTCCGTGTTTCAAGACGGGTCCCGAAGGTATCCTGAATCTATCGCATTGTTAATCGTATGAGTGCATGTAAAATATGCATAAGTAAATAAATACTCATGCCATTACAAAATTCATTAATGAATTTAAGCACTATACATATTATTCCAACTATCAACACTTTATCAAATCATAAGAATTTATTCGACATTAATACACAAAACAGTATATTAATTTGAATAAACATTAATCTTAATGATTCTATGATAAATATATATTTGTGTTAATAGATTACAATGTCCAAATATAGAAAAAATGCACACTATTCATATAATATGTTTAAAATATTATATTCATAATGTTGTATTTTCTATAATGGATATTCAGGTTCATCGGGCTTAACCTCTAAGCAGTTTCACGTACTATTTAACTCTCTATTCAGAGTTCTTTTCAACTTTCCCTCACGGTACTTGTTTACTATCGGTCTCATGGTTATATTTAGCTTTAGATGGAGTTTACCACCCACTTAGTGCTGCACTATCAAGCAACACGACTCTTTGGAATCATCTTCCAGTAATCATTAACGTTATACGGGCCTAGCACCCTCTATGGGTAAATGGCCTCATTTAAGAAGGACTTAAACCGTTAATTTCTCATACTAGATTATAGATGTTCCATACACTGCATCTCATATTTGTCCCAAAGACAAAATGACTTAGTGATGAACTGTTTTCTTTTCGCTCGCCGCTACTAAGAAAATCCTTGTTAGTTTCTTTTCCTCCCCTAATTAATATGCTTAAATTCAGGGGGTAGTCCCATATGAGTTGAGGTTGTATAAGAATTATTTTCCTATATAGGAAACATTTTAAACCTTCAGAATTAATAATTCATTATAATTGTATTGTTATATATAAATAAGAGGCAATTCTAGAAAAAAATTTATTTCTTTATGCTAGACATTCCTCAATATTTATATAAACTTATAAATATCAATCTGAGGTTAATTATTCATATATATTATGGATAAAAAATATATAAAAAATTTTATCCAATAATATAACATGTGCTTAAAGCATTCTTATTAAAATTATTAATAATAATAATAATAATTTTTTAATAAGAAACCAAGCAACTTCATTTATATATTCTTACAACCCTCAACCATATGTAGTCCAAGCAGTACATTTAAAATTAATTAAAGTACATGATAGCATGGACTGCGATATGCGTTCAAAATATCGATGTTCATGTGTCCTGCAGTTCACACGATGACGCACAGTTTGCTGCGTTCTTCATCGACCCATGAGCCAAGTGATCCACCGCTTAGAGTTTTAACAATTGAAAAAAATCCATTTCATATATAAATGAAATGTGTCACAAATATTTTTTGAAAGGTAAGGATTGTA
>CAWZZZ010000239.1:52500-62500 GCA_963966595.1 Physocephala rufipes
ACGATCTGCAAGTTATCTAGAGTTCAACCAATATAACGATCTTGCGACCGCTTGGTTTGAGCCTAATAAAAGCACACGTTCCAAAGGTCCGTGTTTATATTGCATGTATTAGCTCTAGAATTACCACAGTTATCCAAGTAACTGTTAACGATCTAAGGAACCATAACTGATATAATGAGCCTTTTGCGGTTTCACTTTTAATTCGTGTGTACTTAGACATGCATGGCTTAATCTTTGAGACAAGCATATAACTACTGGCAGGATCAACCAGAATAATGTTATATATATTATTTTATATTCATTCATATATATATGTAATACAGAATAAGCCAAATATAAAGCTACATCTGTTATATATTCGTATATTATATATATATATATATTTATAAATATATATATATTGTATATACATATATATTACTTGCATCTCCAATTCATAATAAATATGTATTTACTATAAATACATATAACTATTTGTGATCTAAAATTAATAATTTCAGATTAATCACATATGTAACATATTTATATTATGATATCATGGATATTTATTTCATTTTATTTATTCATCTAAGCTAAGTAATTCTCAGCTTAGATCTAGAAACTATGAACGTAGAAGTAAAACGGCATCTGCCAATCTTACTTATATAGTAATCTGACACCTCTGTAACATATTTTTGTTCATATATATTGCGCAATTTGCTCATATAGCAAATTTTCTTGTATTGCCATTTTTCATTTAATATAGTGAATTTATTATCACTAATTATATGTATATATTTATATATATATATATATATATATATATATGTATGTATATATTTATATATACAACAATCTTCATTACATGAAGATTTTTTTGAAATCATGACTTTTATCATGATTTTATGTTTATTGTTGGTTGATTAACATCATTGGTAACATTGCTATGCAAGACCAATTGAATATTCGTACTTTGAATATTCTTCATTTCCAGCCTT
Organism: Physocephala rufipes; assembly: GCA_963966595.1. NCBI lineage: Eukaryota > Metazoa > Arthropoda > Insecta > Diptera > Conopidae > Physocephala > Physocephala rufipes. The sequence continues at coordinate 53,478 of CAWZZZ010000239.1, forward strand.
CATTTCATTTCATTTCGTTCGAACATTCGAACCATGCTCTGTTCCCTTATAAAGGTTGTGACGAATACACGCGGCAAATAATTCACTTTATTAATTCATCTATACCAAGCAATTCTCTGCTTAGATTTAGAAACTATAAAGGTAGAAGTAAAATGGCATCAGCCAATCTTACTTATATATACATCAATACGGACGTATAATTTCAATTATAGATTGCTCATAGAGCAAATTATCTTGTATCGCCATTTCGTTGTCACTCGAATCTCATACAATCATCATTTAATATAGTGAATTTATTATCACTATTTATAAGAATATTTATATATACGACTATATATAATATTGCCCATTCGTAATCAATCGTATATCTCTTATTATATTGGATAACATTCCATTTGCAAATCATATCAAAATCATTAGTACCTTCTTCAAATAAAGGCTTTTGAAATCATGACTTCTTCTATCACGATTTTGTGCTTACTGTTGGTTGATTAACAACATTATTGGTAACATATTGCTATGCAAGACCAATCGAATATTCATACCTTGAATATTCAACATCGTTTTCCAACCATCTTTTTCATTCATTTACCATGCTCTGTTCCCTTATAAAGGTTTTTAAACCAGCACCCGGGGAAAGATGTTTTGTTCGAAGTTTATTCAAACAAAATTTAATATAGTAAATTATTGTCACTGTTTATATGCATATTTACATATACGACAATATATATAACATTGTACATGCACCTCCAATCGCATTTTATTATATTGAAAATAATCAATTTTCAACATATATCAATCATTATAACTTCGCATGAAGCTTTTTGAAATCATGACTTTTAATCATAATTTTATGCTTATTGGTGTTCATTAATATCATTGGTAACATTGCTTTGCAACACCAATTGAATATTCGTACTTTGAATATTCTTCATTTCCCATCCATCTTCTTCATTCATTCACCACCCTATGTTCTCTTATAAAGGTTGTGACAAATGCACGCAACGAAAACCTTTTTTGGTCAAATTTATTCCAAATTTGATACAAACACTATTTAATATAGTGAATTAATATTCACTATTTATATATACGACAATATTTAACATCGTACACGCACCTCCAATCGTATTTTATTATATTGAAAACGTTCAATTTGCAACTTATATCAATCATTATACCTTCACATGAAGATATTTGAAATCATGACTTTTAATCATAATTTTATGCTTATTGGTGTTCATTAATATCATTGGTAACATTGCTTTGCAACACCAATTGAATATTCGTACTTTGAATATTCTTCATTTTCCAACCATCTTTCGCATTCATATATTTACCATGCGCTCTATTCCCTTATACAAGCATTATTTAATATAGTGAATTATTATTCACTATTTATATATACGACAATATTTAACATCGTACATGCACCTCCAATCGTATTTTATTATATTGAAAACGTTCAATTTGCAACTTATATCAATCATTATACCTTCACATGAAGATATTTGAAATCATGACTTTTGTCATAATTTTATGCTTATTGGTGTTCATTAATATCATTGGTAACATTGCTTTGCAACACCAATTGAATATTCGTACTTTGAATATTCTTCATTTCCCATCCATCTTCTTCATTCATTCATTCACCACCCTATGTTCTCTTATAAAGGTTGTGACAAATGCACGCAACGAAAACCTTTTTTGGTCAAATTTATTCCAAATTTGATACAAACACTATTTAATATAGTGAATTAATATTCACTATTTATATATACGACAATATTTAACATCGTACATGCACCTCCAACCGTATTTTATTATATTGAAAACGTTCAATTTGCAACTTATATCAATCATTATACCTTCACATGAAGATATTTGAAATCATGACTTTTGTCATAATTTTATGCTTATTGGTGTTCATTAATATCATTGGTAACATTGCTTTGCAACACCAATTGAATATTCGTACTTTGAATATTCTTCATTTTCCAACCATCTTTCGCATTCATATATTTACCATGCGCTCTATTCCCTTATACAAGCATTATTTAATATAGTGAATTATTATTCACTATTTATATCTATATTTATATATACGATAATATTTAACATCGTACATGCACCTCCAATCGTATTTTATTATATTGAAAACGTTCAATTTGCAACTTATATCAATCATTATACCTTCACATGAAGATATTTGAAATCATGACTTTTGTCATAATTTTATGCTTATTGGTGTTCATTAATATCATTGGTAACATTTCTTTGCAACACCAATCGAATATTCGTACTTTGAATATTCTTCATTTTCCAACCATCTTTCGCATTCATATATTTACCATGCGCTCTATTCCCTTATACAAGCATTATTTAATATAGTGAATTATTATTCACTATTTATATCTATATTTATATATACGATAATATTTAACATCGTACATGCACCTCCAATCGAATTTTATTACATTGAAAACGTTCAATTTGCAACTTATATCAATCATTATACCTTCACATGAAGATATTTGAAATCATGACTTTTGTCATAATTTTATGCTTATTGGTGTTCATTAATATCATTGGTAACATTGCTTTGCAACACCAATCGAATATTCGTACTTTGAATATTCTTCACTTCGCACCCAATTTTTCATTTAAAACGACATGCTCTATCCTCTTATATATGTTGTGACAAATACACGCCGCAAAAACCTTATGGGTCAAATTTAAACTGACACGCCGCAAAAACTTTTTATAGTCAAAATGTATAAAAAAAAATGATAGAATAATTCTACATATAATTTAAAAAAACAAATCAACAATGAAACAAGATAACAAAGATCGATAATGAAATCGATCTATCTAGGCATCATCTTATTTCATTATAATTGTTTATTTAAATCATACGTAGAAAAATCCTATCATTTCTCTTCTACATACTATGAACGCAATAACAATTATAACTATATATTGCTTGCGTATATACTAGGATATCTCTTTGTTGAATATGAAACGATCAATTTCAAGAAATCAATCGAATCAGACAATTCATCATATGTTGTCAATTTATTAAAATTCAAAGATATTTTGAATTTAATATTATAAATGTAAATATGTACATTCAAGTAATATATACATTATATTATATGAACGCAATAGCAATTATAACCATTATTTTGCTTGCGTATATGTTAAGATATTTCTTTGTTGAATATGAAACGATCAATTTAATGAAATCAATCGAATCTGAAAATTCATCATATGTTGTCAATTTATTAAAATTCAAAGATATTTTGAATTTCATATTATAAATGTAATATATATATATATATATATATATACATATATGTAATATATACATTATATTGTATTATATGAACGCAATAGCAATTATAACCATATTGCTTGCGTGTATATATATTAAGATATTTCTTTGTTGAACATGAAACGATCAATTTCAAGAAATCAATCGAATCAGAAAATTCAACTTATATACGATGATTCATATTAAAACGAATCATCAAGCAAAGGATGAGCTTCAGTGGATCGCAGTATGGCAGCTGCTCTACCACTTACAACACCTTGCCCGTTACAAAAGTCGTTTACAATTGATTCTAGGCATTGTCATTGTATTAAATAATGTTTTAATATGTAACTAGCGCGGCACCCAGGTGATAATTAATCCTCCCGGATTTGCTATGTTACAAATAACATTGGCATCATATATTCATTATCGTTTATAAATAAATATAAACTTTAAATGATTTAGAAGCCATACAATGCAATTGCCCCATTTTTATCATTGCAGTCCAGCACGGATACGACCTTAGAGGCGTTCAGGCATAATCCAACGGACGTAGCGTCATACCACTGTTCGCTCGAACAAGTATTGTGCCATTGGTCCGTACCTGCGGTTCCTCTCGTACTACGCAGGAATGCTGTCGCAACAAATTTGTCATTAGTAGGATAAAACTAACCTGTCTCACGACGGTCTAAACCCAGCTCACGTTCCCTTGCATGGGTGAACAATCCAACGCTTGGTGAATTTTGCTTCACAATGATAGGAAGAGCCGACATCGAAGGATCAAAAAGCGACGTCGCTATGAACGCTTGGCCGCCACAAGCCAGTTATCCCTATGGTAACTTTTCTGACACCTCTTGTTAAAAACTCTTTAAACCAAAAGGATCGATAGGCCGAGCTTTAGCTGTCTCTGTGTGTACTGAACACCGAGATCAAGTCAGCATTTGCCCTTTTGCTCTATGTGTGGTTTCTGTCCGCACTGAGCTGGCCTTGGGACACCTCCGTTATTATTTGAGAGATGTACCGCCCCAGTCAAACTCCCCACCTGGCAATGTCCTTGAATTGGATCATACCTGAGTGCTGGAGTTATACCAAATCTCAATTATAATTATAACATCGATAAGATGATATATTTTATTAAAATCTGTTTGCAATTATATAACAAACTCTTGATATTTTGATCAAGAAACTTGCATCAAGACCAAATACCATAAGATATATAAATATATCCGTATAATGGCTAGGAAATGATACATGCTCCATTTAATCAAGTAAGTAAGGAAACAATAAGAGTAGTGGTATTTCATTGGCGATATATGAATAAATTCATAAATCTCCCACTTATGCTACACCTCTTATGTCTCCTTACACTGCCAGACTAGAGTCAAGCTCAAAAGGGTCTTCTTTCCCCGCTAATTATTCCAAGCCCGTTCCCTTGGCTGTGGTTTCGCTAGATAGTAGATAGGGACAGATTCCACTATATGTTTAACCTGAGCACCTGCCGTGTTGGCTTAATCTCAGGGCGGGCCATCCCGCACGGGGTTGCAAGTGCGAACTTTGTGAACGCACCTTTTTTCACTATATGGCGACAACCAACGCCCACTGCCTCCGGGTTACCAAGCCGTGGCATATTGTACCTTTGGAGGCCATATGCATGGTATGGACACTCCACTTAAGGTATCGTCGAGGCCGATCTAAAACCTCTACCGGATTATTTGGTCCGGCACCTGGTAATGTATTGTGCATTACCTCACCCGAGCATAAGCTCGTACCCGCGTAATTTTGGGTACAACCACAGCCACCACGAAGCTCCCGAAGGGCCTACCCAATGACAAGCATGTGGGGCTTGGAATATAAAGCCAGATGGTGTAGCTGTTAGCATACGCTATCAGTACACATACTGGCTGTTTCCCCAGATGGTGTAACTATCAGCCTAAGCTGTTAGCACACATACTGGGGCAATGAATCTCATTAGCTTGTCTCCCGTGGTACCAATTTAAAGCCATATGGTAGGCTCCGGAACCCGGGAGTACCACAATCGTGGTAAGTGACCGTCTCATACCCCAGGTCACTGCCATTTTGGGCCCAAGCACCCGGGACTGGCACCCAAGTAGATAGGGACAGAGTGAATCTCGTTAATCCATTCATGCGCGTCACTAATTAGATGACGAGGCATTTGGCTACCTTAAGAGAGTCATAGTTACTCCCGCCGTTGACCCGCGCTTACTTGAATTTCTTCACGTTGACATTCAGAGCACTGGGCAGAAATCACATTGTGTCATCACCCGCTGGGGCCATCACAATGCTTTGTTTTAATTAGACAGTCGGATTCACCAAGTCCGTGCCAGTTCTGAATTGATTGTTAATTGATAATCGTTATAATTTAAAAGGAATACATCTTGCGATAGTTCCTTAAAAATTTTAGCAAGAAAGTTCCACAATTGGTTAAGTAAGCTACTATCCGGGGAACAAGATCCAAAGATCTTTATTTATCCAGAACGAGTACATAAACCATGTTATTGCTTCCCAATCAAGCCCGACTATCTCAATCTTCAGAGCCAATCCTTATCCCGAAGTTACGGATCTAATTTGCCGACTTCCCTTACCTACATTATTCTATCGACTAGAGACTCTTCACCTTGGAGACCAGCTGCGGATATCGGTACGGCCTGTTGAGAAGTTTGCGTGACCCCACCATAAATTTTCAAGGTCCGAGGAGAAAATATCGACACAACAGTAAATGTCATGCTCTTCTAGTCCATCTACCATATCTCTCTTCGAAAGACTTCCATGGTAGTACGACTATAAAACAGAAAAGAAAACTCTTCCGATACCTCTCGACGGCTTCTTTATGGTCGTTTCTGTTGCCAGGATGAGCATAAAGCCCATTTTTAATAACAAACGGATACTCAACAGGTTACGGAATTGGAACCGTATTCCCTTTCGTTCAAATATAATCAAGTGTTTAAATCTTAAATATATATACATATATATATATATATATATTTTTTCATTATAACTTGAAAATTTTCAGCTTTCGCCTTGAACTTAGGACCGACTAACTCGTGATCAACCACTGTTCACACGAAACCCTTCTCCACTTCAGTCCTCCAAGGTCTCATTCGATTATTTGCTACTACCACCAAGATCTGTACCAATGGCGGCTCCATGCAGGCTCACGCCAAACACTTCTAAGCACACCATTGTACCCTCCTACTCACTAAAGTTTCAAAATTTATAATTCAATCGAAATTGAATATAAATCATTTACTTTAGCGGTAATGTATAGGTATACAACTTAAGCGCCATCCATTTTAAGGGCTAGTTGCTTCGGCATGTGAGTTGTTACACACTCCTTAGCGGATTACGACTTCCATGTCCACCGTCATGCTGTTTTTAGCAACTAACGCCTTTCATGGTATCTGCATGAGTTGTTAATTTGGGCACCGTAACATAACGTTTGGTTCATCCCACAGCGCCAGTTCTGCTTACCAAAAGTGGCCCACTGGGCGCAATATATCATAGCCTCTACCTTCATATCAAGAAAGGTGAGGTTCTTACCCATTTAAAGTTTGAGAATAGGTTAAGATCGTTTCGATCCTAAGGCCTCTAATCATTCGCTTTACCAGATAGGAATATTTTATATAATAATTAAATGCACCAGCTATCCTGAGAGAAACTTCGGAGGGAACCAGCTACTAGATGGTTCGATGAGTCTTACGCAGCTATACTCAATTCTGACAATCGATTTGCACGTCAGAACTGTTTCGGTCTTCCATCAGGGTTTCCCCTGACTTCAACCTGATCAAGTATAGATCACCATCTTTCGGGTCACAGCATAAATGCTGAAGGTACGCTCTAGTTAGAGGTATAAATAATATAAATATTATTATACATAACTGTATAGAACGCCCCGGGATTGAATTATTAATCTATAAATAGATTAAAAACTAATCCCATTTAAATAACATTTAAGTTAATTATGCCTTTGGGTTTAATAAACATAAATCCCAATGACTTGCACATATGTTAGACTCCTTGGTCCGTGTTTCAAGACGGGTCCCGAAGGTATCCTGAATCTATCGCATTGTTAATCGTATGAGTGCATGTAAAATATGCATAAGTAAATAAATACTCATGCCATTACAAAATTCATTAATGAATTTAAGCACTATACATATTATTCCAACTATCAACACTTTATCAAATCATAAGAATTTATTCGACATTAATACACAAAACAGTATATTAATTTGAATAAACATTAATCTTAATGATTCTATGATAAATATATATTTGTGTTAATAGATTACAATGTCCAAATATAGAAAAAATGCACACTATTCATATAATATGTTTAAAATATTATATTCATAATGTTGTATTTTCTATAATGGATATTCAGGTTCATCGGGCTTAACCTCTAAGCAGTTTCACGTACTATTTAACTCTCTATTCAGAGTTCTTTTCAACTTTCCCTCACGGTACTTGTTTACTATCGGTCTCATGGTTATATTTAGCTTTAGATGGAGTTTACCACCCACTTAGTGCTGCACTATCAAGCAACACGACTCTTTGGAATCATCTTCCAGTAATCATTAACGTTATACGGGCCTAGCACCCTCTATGGGTAAATGGCCTCATTTAAGAAGGACTTAAACCGTTAATTTCTCATACTAGATTATAGATGTTCCATACACTGCATCTCATATTTGTCCCAAAGACAAAATGACTTAGTGATGAACTGTTTTCTTTTCGCTCGCCGCTACTAAGAAAATCCTTGTTAGTTTCTTTTCCTCCCCTAATTAATATGCTTAAATTCAGGGGGTAGTCCCATATGAGTTGAGGTTGTATAAGAATTATTTTCCTATATAGGAAACATTTTAAACCTTCAGAATTAATAATTCATTATAATTGTATTGTTATATATAAATAAGAGGCAATTCTAGAAAAAAATTTATTTCTTTATGCTAGACATTCCTCAATATTTATATAAACTTATAAATATCAATCTGAGGTTAATTATTCATATATATTATGGATAAAAAATATATAAAAAATTTTATCCAATAATATAACATGTGCTTAAAGCATTCTTATTAAAATTATTAATAATAATAATAATAATTTTTTAATAAGAAACCAAGCAACTTCATTTATATATTCTTACAACCCTCAACCATATGTAGTCCAAGCAGTACATTTAAAATTAATTAAAGTACATGATAGCATGGACTGCGATATGCGTTCAAAATATCGATGTTCATGTGTCCTGCAGTTCACACGATGACGCACAGTTTGCTGCGTTCTTCATCGACCCATGAGCCAAGTGATCCACCGCTTAGAGTTTTAACAATTGAAAAAAATCCATTTCATATATAAATGAAATGTGTCACAAATATTTTTTGAAAGGTAAGGATTGTATAAATCCCCCTTTCAATATATGTACTATATATTGATTAAATATTGCTCATTGCGAATGTCTTAGTTTATATATATATTTATTATATATATATAAACATTAACTTATAGAAAATTAAAAATTTTCCTAAGTGCAATTTACTCAATATTCAATATATGTACTATATTGATTAAACATTGCTCATTGCGAATGTCTTAGTTTATATATATATTTATTATATATATAAACATTAACTTATAGAAAATTAAAAATTTTCCTAAGTGCAATTTACTCAATGTTGAATATGTTCTACAT
>CAWZZZ010000239.1:65000-75000 GCA_963966595.1 Physocephala rufipes
TTTTATATTCATTCATATATATATGTAATACAGAATAAGCCAAATATAAAGCTACATCTGTTATATATTCGTATATTATATATATATATATATTTATAAATATATATATATTGTATATACATATATATTACTTGCATCTCCAATTCATAATAAATATGTATTTACTATAAATACATATAACTATTTGTGATCTAAAATTAATAATTTCAGATTAATCACATATGTAACATATTTATATTATGATATCATGGATATTTATTTCATTTTATTTATTCATCTAAGCTAAGTAATTCTCAGCTTAGATCTAGAAACTATGAACGTAGAAGTAAAACGGCATCTGCCAATCTTACTTATATAGTAATCTGACACCTCTGTAACATATTTTTGTTCATATATATTGCGCAATTTGCTCATATAGCAAATTTTCTTGTATTGCCATTTTTCATTTAATATAGTGAATTTATTATCACTAATTATATGTATATATTTATATATATATATATATATATATATGTATGTATATATTTATATATACAACAATCTTCATTACATGAAGATTTTTTTGAAATCATGACTTTTATCATGATTTTATGTTTATTGTTGGTTGATTAACATCATTGGTAACATTGCTATGCAAGACCAATTGAATATTCGTACTTTGAATATTCTTCATTTCCAGCCTTCATTTCATTTCATTTCGTTCGAACATTCGAACCATGCTCTGTTCCCTTATAAAGGTTGTGACGAATACACGCGGCAAATAATTCACTTTATTAATTCATCTATACCAAGCAATTCTCTGCTTAGATTTAGAAACTATAAAGGTAGAAGTAAAATGGCATCAGCCAATCTTACTTATATATACATCAATACGGACGTATAATTTCAATTATAGATTGCTCATAGAGCAAATTATCTTGTATCGCCATTTCGTTGTCACTCGAATCTCATACAATCATCATTTAATATAGTGAATTTATTATCACTATTTATAAGAATATTTATATATACGACTATATATAATATTGCCCATTCGTAATCAATCGTATATCTCTTATTATATTGGATAACATTCCATTTGCAAATCATATCAAAATCATTAGTACCTTCTTCAAATAAAGGCTTTTGAAATCATGACTTCTTCTATCACGATTTTGTGCTTACTGTTGGTTGATTAACAACATTATTGGTAACATATTGCTATGCAAGACCAATCGAATATTCATACCTTGAATATTCAACATCGTTTTCCAACCATCTTTTTCATTCATTTACCATGCTCTGTTCCCTTATAAAGGTTTTTAAACCAGCACCCGGGGAAAGATGTTTTGTTCGAAGTTTATTCAAACAAAATTTAATATAGTAAATTATTGTCACTGTTTATATGCATATTTACATATACGACAATATATATAACATTGTACATGCACCTCCAATCGCATTTTATTATATTGAAAATAATCAATTTTCAACATATATCAATCATTATAACTTCGCATGAAGCTTTTTGAAATCATGACTTTTAATCATAATTTTATGCTTATTGGTGTTCATTAATATCATTGGTAACATTGCTTTGCAACACCAATTGAATATTCGTACTTTGAATATTCTTCATTTCCCATCCATCTTCTTCATTCATTCACCACCCTATGTTCTCTTATAAAGGTTGTGACAAATGCACGCAACGAAAACCTTTTTTGGTCAAATTTATTCCAAATTTGATACAAACACTATTTAATATAGTGAATTAATATTCACTATTTATATATACGACAATATTTAACATCGTACACGCACCTCCAATCGTATTTTATTATATTGAAAACGTTCAATTTGCAACTTATATCAATCATTATACCTTCACATGAAGATATTTGAAATCATGACTTTTAATCATAATTTTATGCTTATTGGTGTTCATTAATATCATTGGTAACATTGCTTTGCAACACCAATTGAATATTCGTACTTTGAATATTCTTCATTTTCCAACCATCTTTCGCATTCATATATTTACCATGCGCTCTATTCCCTTATACAAGCATTATTTAATATAGTGAATTATTATTCACTATTTATATATACGACAATATTTAACATCGTACATGCACCTCCAATCGTATTTTATTATATTGAAAACGTTCAATTTGCAACTTATATCAATCATTATACCTTCACATGAAGATATTTGAAATCATGACTTTTGTCATAATTTTATGCTTATTGGTGTTCATTAATATCATTGGTAACATTGCTTTGCAACACCAATTGAATATTCGTACTTTGAATATTCTTCATTTCCCATCCATCTTCTTCATTCATTCATTCACCACCCTATGTTCTCTTATAAAGGTTGTGACAAATGCACGCAACGAAAACCTTTTTTGGTCAAATTTATTCCAAATTTGATACAAACACTATTTAATATAGTGAATTAATATTCACTATTTATATATACGACAATATTTAACATCGTACATGCACCTCCAACCGTATTTTATTATATTGAAAACGTTCAATTTGCAACTTATATCAATCATTATACCTTCACATGAAGATATTTGAAATCATGACTTTTGTCATAATTTTATGCTTATTGGTGTTCATTAATATCATTGGTAACATTGCTTTGCAACACCAATTGAATATTCGTACTTTGAATATTCTTCATTTTCCAACCATCTTTCGCATTCATATATTTACCATGCGCTCTATTCCCTTATACAAGCATTATTTAATATAGTGAATTATTATTCACTATTTATATCTATATTTATATATACGATAATATTTAACATCGTACATGCACCTCCAATCGTATTTTATTATATTGAAAACGTTCAATTTGCAACTTATATCAATCATTATACCTTCACATGAAGATATTTGAAATCATGACTTTTGTCATAATTTTATGCTTATTGGTGTTCATTAATATCATTGGTAACATTTCTTTGCAACACCAATCGAATATTCGTACTTTGAATATTCTTCATTTTCCAACCATCTTTCGCATTCATATATTTACCATGCGCTCTATTCCCTTATACAAGCATTATTTAATATAGTGAATTATTATTCACTATTTATATCTATATTTATATATACGATAATATTTAACATCGTACATGCACCTCCAATCGAATTTTATTACATTGAAAACGTTCAATTTGCAACTTATATCAATCATTATACCTTCACATGAAGATATTTGAAATCATGACTTTTGTCATAATTTTATGCTTATTGGTGTTCATTAATATCATTGGTAACATTGCTTTGCAACACCAATCGAATATTCGTACTTTGAATATTCTTCACTTCGCACCCAATTTTTCATTTAAAACGACATGCTCTATCCTCTTATATATGTTGTGACAAATACACGCCGCAAAAACCTTATGGGTCAAATTTAAACTGACACGCCGCAAAAACTTTTTATAGTCAAAATGTATAAAAAAAAATGATAGAATAATTCTACATATAATTTAAAAAAACAAATCAACAATGAAACAAGATAACAAAGATCGATAATGAAATCGATCTATCTAGGCATCATCTTATTTCATTATAATTGTTTATTTAAATCATACGTAGAAAAATCCTATCATTTCTCTTCTACATACTATGAACGCAATAACAATTATAACTATATATTGCTTGCGTATATACTAGGATATCTCTTTGTTGAATATGAAACGATCAATTTCAAGAAATCAATCGAATCAGACAATTCATCATATGTTGTCAATTTATTAAAATTCAAAGATATTTTGAATTTAATATTATAAATGTAAATATGTACATTCAAGTAATATATACATTATATTATATGAACGCAATAGCAATTATAACCATTATTTTGCTTGCGTATATGTTAAGATATTTCTTTGTTGAATATGAAACGATCAATTTAATGAAATCAATCGAATCTGAAAATTCATCATATGTTGTCAATTTATTAAAATTCAAAGATATTTTGAATTTCATATTATAAATGTAATATATATATATATATATATATATACATATATGTAATATATACATTATATTGTATTATATGAACGCAATAGCAATTATAACCATATTGCTTGCGTGTATATATATTAAGATATTTCTTTGTTGAACATGAAACGATCAATTTCAAGAAATCAATCGAATCAGAAAATTCAACTTATATACGATGATTCATATTAAAACGAATCATCAAGCAAAGGATGAGCTTCAGTGGATCGCAGTATGGCAGCTGCTCTACCACTTACAACACCTTGCCCGTTACAAAAGTCGTTTACAATTGATTCTAGGCATTGTCATTGTATTAAATAATGTTTTAATATGTAACTAGCGCGGCACCCAGGTGATAATTAATCCTCCCGGATTTGCTATGTTACAAATAACATTGGCATCATATATTCATTATCGTTTATAAATAAATATAAACTTTAAATGATTTAGAAGCCATACAATGCAATTGCCCCATTTTTATCATTGCAGTCCAGCACGGATACGACCTTAGAGGCGTTCAGGCATAATCCAACGGACGTAGCGTCATACCACTGTTCGCTCGAACAAGTATTGTGCCATTGGTCCGTACCTGCGGTTCCTCTCGTACTACGCAGGAATGCTGTCGCAACAAATTTGTCATTAGTAGGATAAAACTAACCTGTCTCACGACGGTCTAAACCCAGCTCACGTTCCCTTGCATGGGTGAACAATCCAACGCTTGGTGAATTTTGCTTCACAATGATAGGAAGAGCCGACATCGAAGGATCAAAAAGCGACGTCGCTATGAACGCTTGGCCGCCACAAGCCAGTTATCCCTATGGTAACTTTTCTGACACCTCTTGTTAAAAACTCTTTAAACCAAAAGGATCGATAGGCCGAGCTTTAGCTGTCTCTGTGTGTACTGAACACCGAGATCAAGTCAGCATTTGCCCTTTTGCTCTATGTGTGGTTTCTGTCCGCACTGAGCTGGCCTTGGGACACCTCCGTTATTATTTGAGAGATGTACCGCCCCAGTCAAACTCCCCACCTGGCAATGTCCTTGAATTGGATCATACCTGAGTGCTGGAGTTATACCAAATCTCAATTATAATTATAACATCGATAAGATGATATATTTTATTAAAATCTGTTTGCAATTATATAACAAACTCTTGATATTTTGATCAAGAAACTTGCATCAAGACCAAATACCATAAGATATATAAATATATCCGTATAATGGCTAGGAAATGATACATGCTCCATTTAATCAAGTAAGTAAGGAAACAATAAGAGTAGTGGTATTTCATTGGCGATATATGAATAAATTCATAAATCTCCCACTTATGCTACACCTCTTATGTCTCCTTACACTGCCAGACTAGAGTCAAGCTCAAAAGGGTCTTCTTTCCCCGCTAATTATTCCAAGCCCGTTCCCTTGGCTGTGGTTTCGCTAGATAGTAGATAGGGACAGATGCCGCTTGGTGCTTAACGTGAGTACCTGCCAAGTATGGCTTAATCTCACGGTGGGCCTACCCACACTCGGGATTACTAGGTAGACTTTGTGAATACCTTATATACTGGCAATCATCAGCCACGGCATCAACTTTGCCCTATTGCGCCATTTGTGTACCTATGGAAGCCTGGGACGTGCAGGACATTCCTCGCAGGTTGACGATCGAGGCCTATCTAAAACCTCTTTAATGCCGGTGTGCTACTCACCGGCATTCTGAGTTGACGGAGGCTGCCTCCTCACGCAACTCCACGTGGAGACTCTATGGTCTCTCCCCGCGTATTTTTGGGTAGTACCACAGCCACCACGAAGCTCTCGCAATGAGAAGCCTACCCACTGGTGTGCTGTGTACGTGGGAATTTATATTAGCGGGGTCATAAGACCCAAATGAGCCGCACACCACCCGTGGCACCATTTTTACATCTTTGGTAAGATGTCGGAACTAGTCTGCATAGTTCGTGGCAAGTGAACTACGTGCAAGCACGACTAGTCACTGCCATTTTGTCGCCTTACATCCACGACGGGCCTGGCACCCAAAGTAGATAGGGACAGAGTGAATCTCGTTAATCCATTCATGCGCGTCACTAATTAGATGACGAGGCATTTGGCTACCTTAAGAGAGTCATAGTTACTCCCGCCGTTGACCCGCGCTTACTTGAATTTCTTCACGTTGACATTCAGAGCACTGGGCAGAAATCACATTGTGTCATCACCCGCTGGGGCCATCACAATGCTTTGTTTTAATTAGACAGTCGGATTCACCAAGTCCGTGCCAGTTCTGAATTGATTGTTAATTGATAATCGTTATAATTTAAAAGGAATACATCTTGCGATAGTTCCTTAAAAATTTTAGCAAGAAAGTTCCACAATTGGTTAAGTAAGCTACTATCCGGGGAACAAGATCCAAAGATCTTTATTTATCCAGAACGAGTACATAAACCATGTTATTGCTTCCCAATCAAGCCCGACTATCTCAATCTTCAGAGCCAATCCTTATCCCGAAGTTACGGATCTAATTTGCCGACTTCCCTTACCTACATTATTCTATCGACTAGAGACTCTTCACCTTGGAGACCAGCTGCGGATATCGGTACGGCCTGTTGAGAAGTTTGCGTGACCCCACCATAAATTTTCAAGGTCCGAGGAGAAAATATCGACACAACAGTAAATGTCATGCTCTTCTAGTCCATCTACCATATCTCTCTTCGAAAGACTTCCATGGTAGTACGACTATAAAACAGAAAAGAAAACTCTTCCGATACCTCTCGACGGCTTCTTTATGGTCGTTTCTGTTGCCAGGATGAGCATAAAGCCCATTTTTAATAACAAACGGATACTCAACAGGTTACGGAATTGGAACCGTATTCCCTTTCGTTCAAATATAATCAAGTGTTTAAATCTTAAATATATATACATATATATATATATATATATTTTTTCATTATAACTTGAAAATTTTCAGCTTTCGCCTTGAACTTAGGACCGACTAACTCGTGATCAACCACTGTTCACACGAAACCCTTCTCCACTTCAGTCCTCCAAGGTCTCATTCGATTATTTGCTACTACCACCAAGATCTGTACCAATGGCGGCTCCATGCAGGCTCACGCCAAACACTTCTAAGCACACCATTGTACCCTCCTACTCACTAAAGTTTCAAAATTTATAATTCAATCGAAATTGAATATAAATCATTTACTTTAGCGGTAATGTATAGGTATACAACTTAAGCGCCATCCATTTTAAGGGCTAGTTGCTTCGGCATGTGAGTTGTTACACACTCCTTAGCGGATTACGACTTCCATGTCCACCGTCATGCTGTTTTTAGCAACTAACGCCTTTCATGGTATCTGCATGAGTTGTTAATTTGGGCACCGTAACATAACGTTTGGTTCATCCCACAGCGCCAGTTCTGCTTACCAAAAGTGGCCCACTGGGCGCAATATATCATAGCCTCTACCTTCATATCAAGAAAGGTGAGGTTCTTACCCATTTAAAGTTTGAGAATAGGTTAAGATCGTTTCGATCCTAAGGCCTCTAATCATTCGCTTTACCAGATAGGAATATTTTATATAATAATTAAATGCACCAGCTATCCTGAGAGAAACTTCGGAGGGAACCAGCTACTAGATGGTTCGATGAGTCTTACGCAGCTATACTCAATTCTGACAATCGATTTGCACGTCAGAACTGTTTCGGTCTTCCATCAGGGTTTCCCCTGACTTCAACCTGATCAAGTATAGATCACCATCTTTCGGGTCACAGCATAAATGCTGAAGGTACGCTCTAGTTAGAGGTATAAATAATATAAATATTATTATACATAACTGTATAGAACGCCCCGGGATTGAATTATTAATCTATAAATAGATTAAAAACTAATCCCATTTAAATAACATTTAAGTTAATTATGCCTTTGGGTTTAATAAACATAAATCCCAATGACTTGCACATATGTTAGACTCCTTGGTCCGTGTTTCAAGACGGGTCCCGAAGGTATCCTGAATCTATCGCATTGTTAATCGTATGAGTGCATGTAAAATATGCATAAGTAAATAAATACTCATGCCATTACAAAATTCATTAATGAATTTAAGCACTATACATATTATTCCAACTATCAACACTTTATCAAATCATAAGAATTTATTCGACATTAATACACAAAACAGTATATTAATTTGAATAAACATTAATCTTAATGATTCTATGATAAATATATATTTGTGTTAATAGATTACAATGTCCAAATATAGAAAAAATGCACACTATTCATATAATATGTTTAAAATATTATATTCATAATGTTGTATTTTCTATAATGGATATTCAGGTTCATCGGGCTTAACCTCTAAGCAGTTTCACGTACTATTTAACTCTCTATTCAGAGTTCTTTTCAACTTTCCCTCACGGTACTTGTTTACTATCGGTCTCATGGTTATATTTAGCTTTAGATGGAGTTTACCACCCACTTAGTGCTGCACTATCAAGCAACACGACTCTTTGGAATCATCTTCCAGTAATCATTAACGTTATACGGGCCTAGCACCCTCTATGGGTAAATGGCCTCATTTAAGAAGGACTTAAACCGTTAATTTCTCATACTAGATTATAGATGTTCCATACACTGCATCTCATATTTGTCCCAAAGACAAAATGACTTAGTGATGAACTGTTTTCTTTTCGCTCGCCGCTACTAAGAAAATCCTTGTTAGTTTCTTTTCCTCCCCTAATTAATATGCTTAAATTCAGGGGGTAGTCCCATATGAGTTGAGGTTGTATAAGAATTATTTTCCTATATAGGAAACATTTTAAACCTTCAGAATTAATAATTCATTATAATTGTATTGTTATATATAAATAAGAGGCAATTCTAGAAAAAAATTTATTTCTTTATGCTAGACATTCCTCAATATTTATATAAACTTATAAATATCAATCTGAGGTTAATTATTCATATATATTATGGATAAAAAATATATAAAAAATTTTATCCAATAATATAACATGTGCTTAAAGCATTCTTATTAAAATTATTAATAATAATAATAATAATTTTTTAATAAGAAACCAAGCAACTTCATTTATATATTCTTACAACCCTCAACCATATGTAGTCCAAGCAGTACATTTAAAATTAATTAAAGTACATGATAGCATGGACTGCGATATGCGTTCAAAATATCGATGTTCATGTGTCCTGCAGTTCACACGATGACGCACAGTTTGCTGCGTTCTTCATCGACCCATGAGCCAAGTGATCCACCGCTTAGAGTTTTAACAATTGAAAAAAATCCATTTCATATATAAATGAAATGTGTCACAAATATTTTTTGAAAGGTAAGGATTGTATAAATCCCCCTTTCAATATATGTACTATATATTGATTAAATATTGCTCATTGCGAATGTCTTAGTTTATATATATATTTATTATATATATATAAACATTAACTTATAGAAAATTAAAAATTTTCCTAAGTGCAATTTACTCAATATTCAATATATGTACTATATTGATTAAACATTGCTCATTGCGAATGTCTTAGTTTATATATATATTTATTATATATATAAACATTAACTTATAGAAAATTAAAAATTTTCCTAAGTGCAATTTACTCAATGTTGAATATGTTCTACATATTGATTAAACATTGCTCATTGCGAATGTCTTAGTTTATATATATATTTATTATATATATAAACATTAACTTATAGAAAATTGAAAATTTTCCTAAGTGCAATTTACTCAATGTTCTTCAATATGTTCTCTATATATCTTAACTTTCCCTTGCGGTACTCGTTATTATTAGCCGTATATTATTTACGGCATTTAAGTATCAAATGTTCCATATGTCCGAACTTTCCCTTACGGTACTTGTTACGAGCCATATATTCCTTATGATACTTAATAGTTTGATATATTCCATACATGTCAGAACTTTCCCTTACGGTACTTGTAATGAGCCAATATGTAATACATCGTTATATAATTGGT
>CAWZZZ010000239.1:77500-85000 GCA_963966595.1 Physocephala rufipes
TAATCTGACACCTCTGTAACATATTTTTGTTCATATATATTGCGCAATTTGCTCATATAGCAAATTTTCTTGTATTGCCATTTTTCATTTAATATAGTGAATTTATTATCACTAATTATATGTATATATTTATATATATATATATATATATATATGTATGTATATATTTATATATACAACAATCTTCATTACATGAAGATTTTTTTGAAATCATGACTTTTATCATGATTTTATGTTTATTGTTGGTTGATTAACATCATTGGTAACATTGCTATGCAAGACCAATTGAATATTCGTACTTTGAATATTCTTCATTTCCAGCCTTCATTTCATTTCATTTCGTTCGAACATTCGAACCATGCTCTGTTCCCTTATAAAGGTTGTGACGAATACACGCGGCAAATAATTCACTTTATTAATTCATCTATACCAAGCAATTCTCTGCTTAGATTTAGAAACTATAAAGGTAGAAGTAAAATGGCATCAGCCAATCTTACTTATATATACATCAATACGGACGTATAATTTCAATTATAGATTGCTCATAGAGCAAATTATCTTGTATCGCCATTTCGTTGTCACTCGAATCTCATACAATCATCATTTAATATAGTGAATTTATTATCACTATTTATAAGAATATTTATATATACGACTATATATAATATTGCCCATTCGTAATCAATCGTATATCTCTTATTATATTGGATAACATTCCATTTGCAAATCATATCAAAATCATTAGTACCTTCTTCAAATAAAGGCTTTTGAAATCATGACTTCTTCTATCACGATTTTGTGCTTACTGTTGGTTGATTAACAACATTATTGGTAACATATTGCTATGCAAGACCAATCGAATATTCATACCTTGAATATTCAACATCGTTTTCCAACCATCTTTTTCATTCATTTACCATGCTCTGTTCCCTTATAAAGGTTTTTAAACCAGCACCCGGGGAAAGATGTTTTGTTCGAAGTTTATTCAAACAAAATTTAATATAGTAAATTATTGTCACTGTTTATATGCATATTTACATATACGACAATATATATAACATTGTACATGCACCTCCAATCGCATTTTATTATATTGAAAATAATCAATTTTCAACATATATCAATCATTATAACTTCGCATGAAGCTTTTTGAAATCATGACTTTTAATCATAATTTTATGCTTATTGGTGTTCATTAATATCATTGGTAACATTGCTTTGCAACACCAATTGAATATTCGTACTTTGAATATTCTTCATTTCCCATCCATCTTCTTCATTCATTCACCACCCTATGTTCTCTTATAAAGGTTGTGACAAATGCACGCAACGAAAACCTTTTTTGGTCAAATTTATTCCAAATTTGATACAAACACTATTTAATATAGTGAATTAATATTCACTATTTATATATACGACAATATTTAACATCGTACACGCACCTCCAATCGTATTTTATTATATTGAAAACGTTCAATTTGCAACTTATATCAATCATTATACCTTCACATGAAGATATTTGAAATCATGACTTTTAATCATAATTTTATGCTTATTGGTGTTCATTAATATCATTGGTAACATTGCTTTGCAACACCAATTGAATATTCGTACTTTGAATATTCTTCATTTTCCAACCATCTTTCGCATTCATATATTTACCATGCGCTCTATTCCCTTATACAAGCATTATTTAATATAGTGAATTATTATTCACTATTTATATCTATATTTATATATACGATAATATTTAACATCGTACATGCACCTCCAATCGTATTTTATTATATTGAAAACGTTCAATTTGCAACTTATATCAATCATTATACCTTCACATGAAGATATTTGAAATCATGACTTTTGTCATAATTTTATGCTTATTGGTGTTCATTAATATCATTGGTAACATTGCTTTGCAACACCAATTGAATATTCGTACTTTGAATATTCTTCATTTCCCATCCATCTTCTTCATTCATTCATTCACCACCCTATGTTCTCTTATAAAGGTTGTGACAAATGCACGCAACGAAAACCTTTTTTGGTCAAATTTATTCCAAATTTGATACAAACACTATTTAATATAGTGAATTAATATTCACTATTTATATATACGACAATATTTAACATCGTACATGCACCTCCAACCGTATTTTATTATATTGAAAACGTTCAATTTGCAACTTATATCAATCATTATACCTTCACATGAAGATATTTGAAATCATGACTTTTGTCATAATTTTATGCTTATTGGTGTTCATTAATATCATTGGTAACATTGCTTTGCAACACCAATTGAATATTCGTACTTTGAATATTCTTCATTTTCCAACCATCTTTCGCATTCATATATTTACCATGCGCTCTATTCCCTTATACAAGCATTATTTAATATAGTGAATTATTATTCACTATTTATATCTATATTTATATATACGATAATATTTAACATCGTACATGCACCTCCAATCGTATTTTATTATATTGAAAACGTTCAATTTGCAACTTATATCAATCATTATACCTTCACATGAAGATATTTGAAATCATGACTTTTGTCATAATTTTATGCTTATTGGTGTTCATTAATATCATTGGTAACATTTCTTTGCAACACCAATCGAATATTCGTACTTTGAATATTCTTCATTTTCCAACCATCTTTCGCATTCATATATTTACCATGCGCTCTATTCCCTTATACAAGCATTATTTAATATAGTGAATTATTATTCACTATTTATATCTATATTTATATATACGATAATATTTAACATCGTACATGCACCTCCAATCGAATTTTATTACATTGAAAACGTTCAATTTGCAACTTATATCAATCATTATACCTTCACATGAAGATATTTGAAATCATGACTTTTGTCATAATTTTATGCTTATTGGTGTTCATTAATATCATTGGTAACATTGCTTTGCAACACCAATCGAATATTCGTACTTTGAATATTCTTCACTTCGCACCCAATTTTTCATTTAAAACGACATGCTCTATCCTCTTATATATGTTGTGACAAATACACGCCGCAAAAACCTTATGGGTCAAATTTAAACTGACACGCCGCAAAAACTTTTTATAGTCAAAATGTATAAAAAAAAATGATAGAATAATTCTACATATAATTTAAAAAAACAAATCAACAATGAAACAAGATAACAAAGATCGATAATGAAATCGATCTATCTAGGCATCATCTTATTTCATTATAATTGTTTATTTAAATCATACGTAGAAAAATCCTATCATTTCTCTTCTACATACTATGAACGCAATAACAATTATAACTATATATTGCTTGCGTATATACTAGGATATCTCTTTGTTGAATATGAAACGATCAATTTCAAGAAATCAATCGAATCAGACAATTCATCATATGTTGTCAATTTATTAAAATTCAAAGATATTTTGAATTTAATATTATAAATGTAAATATGTACATTCAAGTAATATATACATTATATTATATGAACGCAATAGCAATTATAACCATTATTTTGCTTGCGTATATGTTAAGATATTTCTTTGTTGAATATGAAACGATCAATTTAATGAAATCAATCGAATCTGAAAATTCATCATATGTTGTCAATTTATTAAAATTCAAAGATATTTTGAATTTCATATTATAAATGTAATATATATATATATATATATATATATACATATATGTAATATATACATTATATTGTATTATATGAACGCAATAGCAATTATAACCATATTGCTTGCGTGTATATATATTAAGATATTTCTTTGTTGAACATGAAACGATCAATTTCAAGAAATCAATCGAATCAGAAAATTCAACTTATATACGATGATTCATATTAAAACGAATCATCAAGCAAAGGATGAGCTTCAGTGGATCGCAGTATGGCAGCTGCTCTACCACTTACAACACCTTGCCCGTTACAAAAGTCGTTTACAATTGATTCTAGGCATTGTCATTGTATTAAATAATGTTTTAATATGTAACTAGCGCGGCACCCAGGTGATAATTAATCCTCCCGGATTTGCTATGTTACAAATAACATTGGCATCATATATTCATTATCGTTTATAAATAAATATAAACTTTAAATGATTTAGAAGCCATACAATGCAATTGCCCCATTTTTATCATTGCAGTCCAGCACGGATACGACCTTAGAGGCGTTCAGGCATAATCCAACGGACGTAGCGTCATACCACTGTTCGCTCGAACAAGTATTGTGCCATTGGTCCGTACCTGCGGTTCCTCTCGTACTACGCAGGAATGCTGTCGCAACAAATTTGTCATTAGTAGGATAAAACTAACCTGTCTCACGACGGTCTAAACCCAGCTCACGTTCCCTTGCATGGGTGAACAATCCAACGCTTGGTGAATTTTGCTTCACAATGATAGGAAGA
The DNA here is from genome assembly GCA_963966595.1 of Physocephala rufipes. Taxonomy (NCBI): domain Eukaryota; kingdom Metazoa; phylum Arthropoda; class Insecta; order Diptera; family Conopidae; genus Physocephala; species Physocephala rufipes. The sequence goes on from CAWZZZ010000239.1 coordinate 81,915, forward strand.
GCCGACATCGAAGGATCAAAAAGCGACGTCGCTATGAACGCTTGGCCGCCACAAGCCAGTTATCCCTATGGTAACTTTTCTGACACCTCTTGTTAAAAACTCTTTAAACCAAAAGGATCGATAGGCCGAGCTTTAGCTGTCTCTGTGTGTACTGAACACCGAGATCAAGTCAGCATTTGCCCTTTTGCTCTATGTGTGGTTTCTGTCCGCACTGAGCTGGCCTTGGGACACCTCCGTTATTATTTGAGAGATGTACCGCCCCAGTCAAACTCCCCACCTGGCAATGTCCTTGAATTGGATCATACCTGAGTGCTGGAGTTATACCAAATCTCAATTATAATTATAACATCGATAAGATGATATATTTTATTAAAATCTGTTTGCAATTATATAACAAACTCTTGATATTTTGATCAAGAAACTTGCATCAAGACCAAATACCATAAGATATATAAATATATCCGTATAATGGCTAGGAAATGATACATGCTCCATTTAATCAAGTAAGTAAGGAAACAATAAGAGTAGTGGTATTTCATTGGCGATATATGAATAAATTCATAAATCTCCCACTTATGCTACACCTCTTATGTCTCCTTACACTGCCAGACTAGAGTCAAGCTCAAAAGGGTCTTCTTTCCCCGCTAATTATTCCAAGCCCGTTCCCTTGGCTGTGGTTTCGCTAGATAGTAGATAGGGACAGAGTGAATCTCGTTAATCCATTCATGCGCGTCACTAATTAGATGACGAGGCATTTGGCTACCTTAAGAGAGTCATAGTTACTCCCGCCGTTGACCCGCGCTTACTTGAATTTCTTCACGTTGACATTCAGAGCACTGGGCAGAAATCACATTGTGTCATCACCCGCTGGGGCCATCACAATGCTTTGTTTTAATTAGACAGTCGGATTCACCAAGTCCGTGCCAGTTCTGAATTGATTGTTAATTGATAATCGTTATAATTTAAAAGGAATACATCTTGCGATAGTTCCTTAAAAATTTTAGCAAGAAAGTTCCACAATTGGTTAAGTAAGCTACTATCCGGGGAACAAGATCCAAAGATCTTTATTTATCCAGAACGAGTACATAAACCATGTTATTGCTTCCCAATCAAGCCCGACTATCTCAATCTTCAGAGCCAATCCTTATCCCGAAGTTACGGATCTAATTTGCCGACTTCCCTTACCTACATTATTCTATCGACTAGAGACTCTTCACCTTGGAGACCAGCTGCGGATATCGGTACGGCCTGTTGAGAAGTTTGCGTGACCCCACCATAAATTTTCAAGGTCCGAGGAGAAAATATCGACACAACAGTAAATGTCATGCTCTTCTAGTCCATCTACCATATCTCTCTTCGAAAGACTTCCATGGTAGTACGACTATAAAACAGAAAAGAAAACTCTTCCGATACCTCTCGACGGCTTCTTTATGGTCGTTTCTGTTGCCAGGATGAGCATAAAGCCCATTTTTAATAACAAACGGATACTCAACAGGTTACGGAATTGGAACCGTATTCCCTTTCGTTCAAATATAATCAAGTGTTTAAATCTTAAATATATATACATATATATATATATATATATTTTTTCATTATAACTTGAAAATTTTCAGCTTTCGCCTTGAACTTAGGACCGACTAACTCGTGATCAACCACTGTTCACACGAAACCCTTCTCCACTTCAGTCCTCCAAGGTCTCATTCGATTATTTGCTACTACCACCAAGATCTGTACCAATGGCGGCTCCATGCAGGCTCACGCCAAACACTTCTAAGCACACCATTGTACCCTCCTACTCACTAAAGTTTCAAAATTTATAATTCAATCGAAATTGAATATAAATCATTTACTTTAGCGGTAATGTATAGGTATACAACTTAAGCGCCATCCATTTTAAGGGCTAGTTGCTTCGGCATGTGAGTTGTTACACACTCCTTAGCGGATTACGACTTCCATGTCCACCGTCATGCTGTTTTTAGCAACTAACGCCTTTCATGGTATCTGCATGAGTTGTTAATTTGGGCACCGTAACATAACGTTTGGTTCATCCCACAGCGCCAGTTCTGCTTACCAAAAGTGGCCCACTGGGCGCAATATATCATAGCCTCTACCTTCATATCAAGAAAGGTGAGGTTCTTACCCATTTAAAGTTTGAGAATAGGTTAAGATCGTTTCGATCCTAAGGCCTCTAATCATTCGCTTTACCAGATAGGAATATTTTATATAATAATTAAATGCACCAGCTATCCTGAGAGAAACTTCGGAGGGAACCAGCTACTAGATGGTTCGATGAGTCTTACGCAGCTATACTCAATTCTGACAATCGATTTGCACGTCAGAACTGTTTCGGTCTTCCATCAGGGTTTCCCCTGACTTCAACCTGATCAAGTATAGATCACCATCTTTCGGGTCACAGCATAAATGCTGAAGGTACGCTCTAGTTAGAGGTATAAATAATATAAATATTATTATACATAACTGTATAGAACGCCCCGGGATTGAATTATTAATCTATAAATAGATTAAAAACTAATCCCATTTAAATAACATTTAAGTTAATTATGCCTTTGGGTTTAATAAACATAAATCCCAATGACTTGCACATATGTTAGACTCCTTGGTCCGTGTTTCAAGACGGGTCCCGAAGGTATCCTGAATCTATCGCATTGTTAATCGTATGAGTGCATGTAAAATATGCATAAGTAAATAAATACTCATGCCATTACAAAATTCATTAATGAATTTAAGCACTATACATATTATTCCAACTATCAACACTTTATCAAATCATAAGAATTTATTCGACATTAATACACAAAACAGTATATTAATTTGAATAAACATTAATCTTAATGATTCTATGATAAATATATATTTGTGTTAATAGATTACAATGTCCAAATATAGAAAAAAATGCACACTATTCATATAATATGTTTAAAATATTATATTCATAATGTTGTATTTTCTATAATGGATATTCAGGTTCATCGGGCTTAACCTCTAAGCAGTTTCACGTACTATTTAACTCTCTATTCAGAGTTCTTTTCAACTTTCCCTCACGGTACTTGTTTACTATCGGTCTC
>CAWZZZ010000239.1:90000-102500 GCA_963966595.1 Physocephala rufipes
TGTTCCCTTATAAAGGTTTTTAAACCAGCACCCGGGGAAAGATGTTTTGTTCGAAGTTTATTCAAACAAAATTTAATATAGTAAATTATTGTCACTGTTTATATGCATATTTACATATACGACAATATATATAACATTGTACATGCACCTCCAATCGCATTTTATTATATTGAAAATAATCAATTTTCAACATATATCAATCATTATAACTTCGCATGAAGCTTTTTGAAATCATGACTTTTAATCATAATTTTATGCTTATTGGTGTTCATTAATATCATTGGTAACATTGCTTTGCAACACCAATTGAATATTCGTACTTTGAATATTCTTCATTTCCCATCCATCTTCTTCATTCATTCACCACCCTATGTTCTCTTATAAAGGTTGTGACAAATGCACGCAACGAAAACCTTTTTTGGTCAAATTTATTCCAAATTTGATACAAACACTATTTAATATAGTGAATTAATATTCACTATTTATATATACGACAATATTTAACATCGTACACGCACCTCCAATCGTATTTTATTATATTGAAAACGTTCAATTTGCAACTTATATCAATCATTATACCTTCACATGAAGATATTTGAAATCATGACTTTTAATCATAATTTTATGCTTATTGGTGTTCATTAATATCATTGGTAACATTGCTTTGCAACACCAATTGAATATTCGTACTTTGAATATTCTTCATTTTCCAACCATCTTTCGCATTCATATATTTACCATGCGCTCTATTCCCTTATACAAGCATTATTTAATATAGTGAATTATTATTCACTATTTATATCTATATTTATATATACGATAATATTTAACATCGTACATGCACCTCCAATCGTATTTTATTATATTGAAAACGTTCAATTTGCAACTTATATCAATCATTATACCTTCACATGAAGATATTTGAAATCATGACTTTTGTCATAATTTTATGCTTATTGGTGTTCATTAATATCATTGGTAACATTGCTTTGCAACACCAATTGAATATTCGTACTTTGAATATTCTTCATTTCCCATCCATCTTCTTCATTCATTCATTCACCACCCTATGTTCTCTTATAAAGGTTGTGACAAATGCACGCAACGAAAACCTTTTTTGGTCAAATTTATTCCAAATTTGATACAAACACTATTTAATATAGTGAATTAATATTCACTATTTATATATACGACAATATTTAACATCGTACATGCACCTCCAACCGTATTTTATTATATTGAAAACGTTCAATTTGCAACTTATATCAATCATTATACCTTCACATGAAGATATTTGAAATCATGACTTTTGTCATAATTTTATGCTTATTGGTGTTCATTAATATCATTGGTAACATTGCTTTGCAACACCAATTGAATATTCGTACTTTGAATATTCTTCATTTTCCAACCATCTTTCGCATTCATATATTTACCATGCGCTCTATTCCCTTATACAAGCATTATTTAATATAGTGAATTATTATTCACTATTTATATCTATATTTATATATACGATAATATTTAACATCGTACATGCACCTCCAATCGAATTTTATTACATTGAAAACGTTCAATTTGCAACTTATATCAATCATTATACCTTCACATGAAGATATTTGAAATCATGACTTTTGTCATAATTTTATGCTTATTGGTGTTCATTAATATCATTGGTAACATTGCTTTGCAACACCAATCGAATATTCGTACTTTGAATATTCTTCACTTCGCACCCAATTTTTCATTTAAAACGACATGCTCTATCCTCTTATATATGTTGTGACAAATACACGCCGCAAAAACCTTATGGGTCAAATTTAAACTGACACGCCGCAAAAACTTTTTATAGTCAAAATGTATAAAAAAAAATGATAGAATAATTCTACATATAATTTAAAAAAACAAATCAACAATGAAACAAGATAACAAAGATCGATAATGAAATCGATCTATCTAGGCATCATCTTATTTCATTATAATTGTTTATTTAAATCATACGTAGAAAAATCCTATCATTTCTCTTCTACATACTATGAACGCAATAACAATTATAACTATATATTGCTTGCGTATATACTAGGATATCTCTTTGTTGAATATGAAACGATCAATTTCAAGAAATCAATCGAATCAGACAATTCATCATATGTTGTCAATTTATTAAAATTCAAAGATATTTTGAATTTAATATTATAAATGTAAATATGTACATTCAAGTAATATATACATTATATTATATGAACGCAATAGCAATTATAACCATTATTTTGCTTGCGTATATGTTAAGATATTTCTTTGTTGAATATGAAACGATCAATTTAATGAAATCAATCGAATCTGAAAATTCATCATATGTTGTCAATTTATTAAAATTCAAAGATATTTTGAATTTCATATTATAAATGTAATATATATATATATATATATACATATATGTAATATATACATTATATTGTATTATATGAACGCAATAGCAATTATAACCATATTGCTTGCGTGTATATATATTAAGATATTTCTTTGTTGAACATGAAACGATCAATTTCAAGAAATCAATCGAATCAGAAAATTCAACTTATATACGATGATTCATATTAAAACGAATCATCAAGCAAAGGATGAGCTTCAGTGGATCGCAGTATGGCAGCTGCTCTACCACTTACAACACCTTGCCCGTTACAAAAGTCGTTTACAATTGATTCTAGGCATTGTCATTGTATTAAATAATGTTTTAATATGTAACTAGCGCGGCACCCAGGTGATAATTAATCCTCCCGGATTTGCTATGTTACAAATAACATTGGCATCATATATTCATTATCGTTTATAAATAAATATAAACTTTAAATGATTTAGAAGCCATACAATGCAATTGCCCCATTTTTATCATTGCAGTCCAGCACGGATACGACCTTAGAGGCGTTCAGGCATAATCCAACGGACGTAGCGTCATACCACTGTTCGCTCGAACAAGTATTGTGCCATTGGTCCGTACCTGCGGTTCCTCTCGTACTACGCAGGAATGCTGTCGCAACAAATTTGTCATTAGTAGGATAAAACTAACCTGTCTCACGACGGTCTAAACCCAGCTCACGTTCCCTTGCATGGGTGAACAATCCAACGCTTGGTGAATTTTGCTTCACAATGATAGGAAGAGCCGACATCGAAGGATCAAAAAGCGACGTCGCTATGAACGCTTGGCCGCCACAAGCCAGTTATCCCTATGGTAACTTTTCTGACACCTCTTGTTAAAAACTCTTTAAACCAAAAGGATCGATAGGCCGAGCTTTAGCTGTCTCTGTGTGTACTGAACACCGAGATCAAGTCAGCATTTGCCCTTTTGCTCTATGTGTGGTTTCTGTCCGCACTGAGCTGGCCTTGGGACACCTCCGTTATTATTTGAGAGATGTACCGCCCCAGTCAAACTCCCCACCTGGCAATGTCCTTGAATTGGATCATACCTGAGTGCTGGAGTTATACCAAATCTCAATTATAATTATAACATCGATAAGATGATATATTTTATTAAAATCTGTTTGCAATTATATAACAAACTCTTGATATTTTGATCAAGAAACTTGCATCAAGACCAAATACCATAAGATATATAAATATATCCGTATAATGGCTAGGAAATGATACATGCTCCATTTAATCAAGTAAGTAAGGAAACAATAAGAGTAGTGGTATTTCATTGGCGATATATGAATAAATTCATAAATCTCCCACTTATGCTACACCTCTTATGTCTCCTTACACTGCCAGACTAGAGTCAAGCTCAAAAGGGTCTTCTTTCCCCGCTAATTATTCCAAGCCCGTTCCCTTGGCTGTGGTTTCGCTAGATAGTAGATAGGGACAGATTCCTGTCGGTGCTTTACGTGAACACCTGCCGTGAAGGCTTAAGTTCACGGTGGGCCATCCCACATGGGGTCAATTTAAGCGTCGACCAGCGCCCATCGGATGAGCACGAAGTGCCATCTCCAGTACCAGATCTAAAGCCATGCGTAAGGACATGAGCTTACTCCTTGGTAGGGAGTCGAGGCCTATCTACACCTCTTGAGTTGAAAATACAACCCTGTGTCTCCCGCGAATTTGGGAACAACCACAACCACCGCGATGCTCCCACTAGGGGGCCTACCTCAATAGACAGGAGTGGCTGGATAGCATGAAAGCTATTCCAACCACTGGGTACCCTGTCTCCCGCGGTACCAGAATATAGCTTCTGGTGAAGCTTTGGCAACCGTGAAGGTCACTTCCAGTTGGGTTCCATACAACCCCGGACTGGCGGCCTAAGAATGTGGGAAGTGGGAGGGGGGAGGAAATAGGAATTGGGAGGGGTGGAGCTGAAACGAAGAAGAGGGGGACAAAAAATAGTGGCGGAGCGTTTCAGCTCGGGAGATTCAAAATCTTACGAATTTCAACCCAGTAATTCGAAGATCAAAAATTTTAAAATTGAAAATTTTAAAAATTTTGAAATTCAAAACTCAAAGTTCGAAACTCCCAAGACTTTGAACCCATACACACACAGAACACACAAGAAGACACACAGAACAGAATAACAACCTAAATACTCCTAATATTTCTGCGCCTGTCAAAAACATTCTTGGCAAATCTACTCAAGCTGTGGACGTTCGAGATAGAAGAAAATACCTCGCTCACGTCACAGCCGTCATCATTGAAAACAACACCCATCGAATCTAAGTCCCTAATATCAGAATAAGATGGGCACACGCACAGAACATGTACCCAATCCTCGGACGGAGAACCGCAGTGACACCCGGCGTTTTCGCACAAACCTCTTTTGTGCAAAAACGCATTGAGCGAACCATGCCCAGTTAGAATATATCCTAAGCTAAGGCCAAAACTTAGCTCAGGATTAGCGCCCATGAAACAGACATCCCTCAGAAATCTGTAAGTAACTCTTCCGTTTACAGATGTGTCCCATCTAGATTGCCATCTAGACATGACACAATCTCTTAGAAGAGCCTTACGCCCATTGTAAGACAATCCCTCTAAATCCCTATCATTAAACCAATCGACACCACTAACCTGCAAACCTCTTTTGATTTTGAAGGCTATTCCCCGTTGAATAGCTACCAAATCAAGTGGGGGTACACCGAGCAATACCTGCATGGCCTCAGTGGAGACCGTGCGGCACACTGGCAAACACCCCATAAGCACCCTTCTCTGGCATTTCAAAATCTGATTACGGCCCGCTACAGTCATAACTGTTTCGTACCATACCGACGCCCCAAAAGTTGCACAAGCAACAAATAAGCCGTCATATATGACACGAACAGCACGCCTGCTCAGCCCCCAATCAGATCTCAAAACGCGCCTAACTTGACCAACCACACTGGACATTCGCTCATTCATGCGTGTTAAATGAGGCAAGAACTTCATGCGCTCGCCCATGGTAATTCCCAGATATTTGACTTCAGTCACATATCTAAGACTCACCCCGTCCAAGCGCACCGTAGGAGGCCGTCTGACAGACAGGTTACCTTTCAGTAACATGGTGACAGACTTCTCCCCAGACACACCCACCCCCACACGCATGCCCCAATCATGCACCATTGGCATCACCAGCTCAGCCTTTCTCTCAAGTTCAGCGCGAGACTGACTTTCCAGAAGGATGAGCAGATCATCTGCGTAGGCACAACATTTGCAGTGCGCGGTTAGCTGCTGCAACAGTGGATCCATCATAATGTTCCATATAAATGGACCACAGATAGATCCCTGCGGGCAGCCACGCACTACATCCACACACACACTGTCACACACACCAACTACTCTAGCTTTCCTGTCAGAGAAATAACTTTTCCACAAGTTAATTTCTTGACAGCCAACTTCCCGTAATCTATCTACAACCCTATCCCAGCTCAAGTAATCAAAAGCACCTTTAAAATCAATAAAGATGCCAAGAATATACTTTGAGCTGCTTTCCCCAACACTATTCTTCACAAAAGCCCAAGCATCTTCTACACCTTTTCCCTTTCTGAAACCGAATTGAACAGGCGACATTGGAACAGTCATATCGCCCAAAAGCCTCTCCACCATTATCCTTTCCAGCACTTTTCCAAGCACCGGAAGTAAACAGATTCCACGATAAGAGCGAGGATTAGTCCTCACCTTATCGGGAGATTTCAGAAGGACCATAACTCGGGCCTCCTTCCATCCATGGGGAAAATAGCTTTGCCTCACGCAGCTTCGATACAAGGAAACCAAGTATTCAGGATTAACCTTCCAGATGGTCTTCACCATCTCTCCAGTTATTCCATCAAAACCCGGTGACCTTTTGGATCGAATGAGCGATACAGCCTGCTCCAACTCGCTTCTCATGACATCGGACGGAACGGACGAAACGTGAATATCATCTGCCGTGAAGGCCCTATGAGTTGACACTCTAGGAAAGAATTCGTTAAGCAAAGCGCTTATACAATCTTTCCAGCTGTAAACAAAACTATCTCCTACAAGTAAACTACTGACTTCACTCCTATTAGAATTCCTACAAATCCTATAAGCTTGGCCCCATGGATCATCCCTATTGCTTGAAACGAACCTTTTCCAATCATTCTCCTTAACCTGCAGAATCATTTTCTTGTATTCTGCTAAGCAATGTCTGAATGCAGTGACGGTTTGAGCCAAATTTTCTGCGTTAGACCTGCGGGCGCGTTGGAATTTCTTCCTCAGCTTTCGCAATGTCCGTCGCTTCAATGTTAGCTCGCGCGTCCACCAATTCACTCTTTTTCGATTCACCTTGCGGCTTCTCTCAAAGAGATCATCGTTTACGCGCCACACACACTCATTCAAAAACTCGATTTGCTGATCGACATTCAGGAGCTCAAATTCATGCAGCGACATGGACGTGAGCGCTGCACTCATATGAGCACCGTAAATATTCCAATCAGCTCTTCGAGTGCACCATCGCTTAACATCTATACTTTCCCTAGCAACAAATTCCCTAGAGATATCGATCTGAATGAAATTATGGTCACTAACCCCTTCAGTGACCATCCAACTACAACTAAATTCCCTAAACGCAGCCTCATTTGCAAGAGTGACATCGATATCGCTCCTGCCCCGCCCAACCGCTTCAAACGTGTACATTTCGCTCGGCTGATTTAGTACGTGAACACCATTGGTGATCACCCACTCGCTAAGCAGCTCACCCCGCAGTCTGCTTCGATGCTCAGACGTGCGTCCGGTCATCTTGCTGAACCACAAGGAAGATACTGCATTCGCGTCCATGCCAAGGAATAGAGGACTGCTGCCAGAAAGCAACAGTAATCCATCCATGTACAGTAAGAAGGGCTCAAGCTCTTCACTGTATTTGCAGTATACACTGGCTAGGAAAACCTTGCCGAAAGCCCCCTCTGCACATACACATACACCAAAAGAGCTTGAATCTACCAGCATAACCTCAAGACTAACATCGTTTATTATGATTGCAGCATTGCACCTTAAATCCAGGAATGACCTCATACCAGCTGGTAAGCCTCTTATTAGCTGTGAGGAAGTATATGGTTCCTGGATTAATGCGATGCTGCAATTTGAACTGATCAATTTATATCCTAAGTCAACCATTACAGCGTAGGAGCCCTGACAATTATATTGTGAAATCCTAACCATCCTAATTCATAACTTGCAACCGAGCAAGAGCAGCAGAGTAAAGCGGGCACTCCTTGGACATCATATGATGCCCAGAATCTTTTCCACGAAGCGCACAATTCCTGCAGTTAGCAGAATTTGTGCATTTATATGCACGGTGGCCTTCGTGGCCGCATTTTCTGCATACTTCTTTCTCAAGCTTGCATTCACTCACCCTATGTCCATGACCTAAACAACGGAAACAACCAATAATTTGCTTGTACTCCCTAACGCGAAAGGAATGCCACTCAATGTAGCAGCGACCAGATAATAGTAGAGCATCTAATGCAGCGTCACTGCCTTCCAACACTACATTGACAGAGCCATCTTCATTATTTTTCCAAGGACTCGTCACTACTTTTATGTCCCTCTTGAAGTCGTCGAAGCCGATTACTTCCTTTAAATTTAAATTGTACAAATCTTCAATAAAACGATCTACACTAATACTGGTTTTTACCCCCTGAACTACGATCCTACGGCCTGGCTTCCGGTTTACGGCTGCTACCAGCCCCACTTCCTCGAATTTCTCATTTTTCACAATCTTGTCCTGCTCCGGGACCGACAGTGTCCTAATGATAGCGCTTCCGTTCTGCAGAGGTTTAATCTCCTTTATTCTAACTCCTAACGAAGGCGCAACATGTTCGACAATTTTCCTAACAACACTTTCAGAGGGCACGTTTGCTTTCCTACTCCTGACAACGAGCGACCAAGTTGGGACTGGCGCTTTAAAAGCAGGCTGGGAACGAATAGCGACCGGATTATTTCCCCCATTAGCAGCAACATTTGCAAAACTCAATGGTTTTGCCACAGTTGTGCTCTTACCCTTCTCATTTAGAGCATCTATCCTTCGAGAAGAAACATTGGACGCAGACGAGACACAGTTGGACGATACACTACCTAATTCCCTATTTTCCAATACCGCTAGTCGACCCTTTAGACCCTCATTTTCCGCTAAGAATTTTAAGATTATCATCTCATATTCCCCCGTAGCGTTTATGACCCGTTTTGCTAACTCTGGGTCTACTGGGCCTTTCTCAAAGATGATCCCTAATAAACTGGAAGCCAGGCCTTTTAGGTCCTTCAACAGCGCGGAAACATCTACCTTTTTTGTATCGGGATTACACTTGTTCTGACTTACCCTACATTTTTTACCGGCATCAACAACAGGAACTTCGTTAGGGACCTCAGGTTCAGTCGGCGTCTTAATCACCTCAGAAATTTGCACCATTTCACCATTAATTTTATCAGCAGCCTTCCTATCACGTAGACCTTGTCTCACCTTTTTGATGAGCTCTGGTTCCGTGTCGGTATCCTGCTCAGGAGCTCTCTTCAGCTTCTTCTTTTTCTTCTTGGATCGACGTTCTGATCCTTGTTCGATAGGCTCCTCCTTGTTAGATACTTGACAGTATCTAGCAACCTTTTTCGAGACAGCTTCTACATCTGATCCCAGAGATAGAATATCGTCCCCACCATCGGCACTGTCAATAGCCATCGCACTAGTTTTGCGCCTGCTGGGCATACTTTAATTATTATTATTTTTATCTATTTATATATTTTTGTTTTATATATACAACAATTATAAAGCACTTAGTGGAGATTGGCAACAATATAAGATTCACCGAACCGAGCACTAATTACCACTTTATAATTTCTTATAAACAATCACCGATAATTACCGGCCGCGAAAAACTCAACGCTCACAGAAAACAATTCCCGAAACGCGAAGATTAACGCAAAGCGGAATCACGAAAAAAAAAAAAAAAAAAGGGTCACAATCAATTACAAGCGCGAGTAATAAATTACCGACGCGAGCAACAAAACACTCAAATTTTAAGGCAATAAAGTTTATTGCCGTCTGCCTTGCACTGAAAAGTGCACGCTAGACCCACCCTTAAAGCGGTGGCGAGCAGTAAGCGACGACGAGTACAACAACAAAGCACAATATCGACGAATGAGCACAAAGAGGACACGCCGATGAAGGTTAGTACAAAGAATAACCGTAGAAAGCACTTCGAATAAATTCCGTAAAAATTTTCCGTAGAAATTTTCGCAAAAATCGCAATGCCGCAAAATAAATTTCACCAAATAATCGCCGGAGCAAACACGACTGTTCGATCTGACTGCCACGAATGGACTGAGAGTAGATAGGGACAGATTGCTGTCTGGTGTTTTACTTGGACACCTGCCATGATAGGCTTAAGTCCAAGGCGGGCCATCCCGCACGGGGTTGCGAGTACGAACTCTGTGAACGTACCTTTTTTTGCATATAGCGACAACCGACGCCCATTTCGCTTACGGTAGCCAACCGTAGCTTTATCATGTACCTGTGGAAGCCTGTGTGTGGGCAGGACATTCCTCGCAGGTAACTATTTCGGCACTATCTAAGGCCTTGTGCCGGTGGGGACCTCACCGGCACTTGAGTTGACGGAGGCTGCCTCCTCGCGCAACTCTCGCGGAGACTCAAGGTCTCTACCCGCGTGTCTTTGGGTGGTAACCACAGCCACCACGAAGCTCCCACTAGGGGGCCTACCCACGATGCACTATATGCGTGGGCTTTATATTAGCGGGGTTGGAAAGACCCCTATACGTCGTGCATCACCCGTGGTACCGCTTTAAAGCCTTCGGTGAGGCCTCGGAACCAGGGTGCATAGTTCATGGCTAGTGAACCAGCTTGCACTCTGGTCACTGCCATTTTGTTGCCCACACCGCAACGGGACTGGCACCCGAAGTAGATAGGGACAGAGTGAATCTCGTTAATCCATTCATGCGCGTCACTAATTAGATGACGAGGCATTTGGCTACCTTAAGAGAGTCATAGTTACTCCCGCCGTTGACCCGCGCTTACTTGAATTTCTTCACGTTGACATTCAGAGCACTGGGCAGAAATCACATTGTGTCATCACCCGCTGGGGCCATCACAATGCTTTGTTTTAATTAGACAGTCGGATTCACCAAGTCCGTGCCAGTTCTGAATTGATTGTTAATTGATAATCGTTATAATTTAAAAGGAATACATCTTGCGATAGTTCCTTAAAAATTTTAGCAAGAAAGTTCCACAATTGGTTAAGTAAGCTACTATCCGGGGAACAAGATCCAAAGATCTTTATTTATCCAGAACGAGTACATAAACCATGTTATTGCTTCCCAATCAAGCCCGACTATCTCAATCTTCAGAGCCAATCCTTATCCCGAAGTTACGGATCTAATTTGCCGACTTCCCTTACCTACATTATTCTATCGACTAGAGACTCTTCACCTTGGAGACCAGCTGCGGATATCGGTACGGCCTGTTGAGAAGTTTGCGTGACCCCACCATAAATTTTCAAGGTCCGAGGAGAAAATATCGACACAACAGTAAATGTCATGCTCTTCTAGTCCATCTACCATATCTCTCTTCGAAAGACTTCCATGGTAGTACGACTATAAAACAGAAAAGAAAACTCTTCCGATACCTCTCGACGGCTTCTTTATGGTCGTTTCTGTTGCCAGGATGAGCATAAAGCCCATTTTTAATAACAAACGGATACTCAACAGGTTACGGAATTGGAACCGTATTCCCTTTCGTTCAAATATAATCAAGTGTTTAAATCTTAAATATATATACATATATATATATATATATATTTTTTCATTATAACTTGAAAATTTTCAGCTTTCGCCTTGAACTTAGGACCGACTAACTCGTGATCAACCACTGTTCACACGAAACCCTTCTCCACTTCAGTCCTCCAAGGTCTCATTCGATTATTTGCTACTACCACCAAGATCTGTACCAATGGCGGCTCCATGCAGGCTCACGCCAAACACTTCTAAGCACACCATTGTACCCTCCTACTCACTAAAGTTTCAAAATTTATAATTCAATCGAAATTGAATATAAATCATTTACTTTAGCGGTAATGTATAGGTATACAACTTAAGCGCCATCCATTTTAAGGGCTAGTTGCTTCGGCATGTGAGTTGTTACACACTCCTTAGCGGATTACGACTTCCATGTCCACCGTCATGCTGTTTTTAGCAACTAACGCCTTTCATGGTATCTGCATGAGTTGTTAATTTGGGCACCGTAACATAACGTTTGGTTCATCCCACAGCGCCAGTTCTGCTTACCAAAAGTGGCCCACTGGGCGCAATATATCATAGCCTCTACCTTCATATCAAGAAAGGTGAGGTTCTTACCCATTTAAAGTTTGAGAATAGGTTAAGATCGTTTCGATCCTAAGGCCTCTAATCATTCGCTTTACCAGATAGGAATATTTTATATAATAATTAAATGCACCAGCTATCCTGAGAGAAACTTCGGAGGGAACCAGCTACTAGATGGTTCGATGAGTCTTACGCAGCTATACTCAATTCTGACAATCGATTTGCACGTCAGAACTGTTTCGGTCTTCCATCAGGGTTTCCCCTGACTTCAACCTGATCAAGTATAGATCACCATCTTTCGGGTCACAGCATAAATGCTGAAGGTACGCTCTAGTTAGAGGTATAAATAATATAAATATTATTATACATAACTGTATAGAACGCCCCGGGATTGAATTATTAATCTATAAATAGATTAAAAACTAATCCCATTTAAATAACATTTAAGTTAATTATGCCTTTGGGTTTAATAAACATAAATCCCAATGACTTGCACATATGTTAGACTCCTTGGTCCGTGTTTCAAGACGGGTCCCGAAGGTATCCTGAATCTATCGCATTGTTAATCGTATGAGTGCATGTAAAATATGCATAAGTAAATAAATACTCATGCCATTACAAAATTCATTAATGAATTTAAGCACTATACATATTATTCCAACTATCAACACTTTATCAAATCATAAGAATTTATTCGACAT
>CAWZZZ010000239.1:107500-132500 GCA_963966595.1 Physocephala rufipes
ATATACGACTATATATAATATTGCCCATTCGTAATCAATCGTATATCTCTTATTATATTGGATAACATTCCATTTGCAAATCATATCAAAATCATTAGTACCTTCTTCAAATAAAGGCTTTTGAAATCATGACTTCTTCTATCACGATTTTGTGCTTACTGTTGGTTGATTAACAACATTATTGGTAACATATTGCTATGCAAGACCAATCGAATATTCATACCTTGAATATTCAACATCGTTTTCCAACCATCTTTTTCATTCATTTACCATGCTCTGTTCCCTTATAAAGGTTTTTAAACCAGCACCCGGGGAAAGATGTTTTGTTCGAAGTTTATTCAAACAAAATTTAATATAGTAAATTATTGTCACTGTTTATATGCATATTTACATATACGACAATATATATAACATTGTACATGCACCTCCAATCGCATTTTATTATATTGAAAATAATCAATTTTCAACATATATCAATCATTATAACTTCGCATGAAGCTTTTTGAAATCATGACTTTTAATCATAATTTTATGCTTATTGGTGTTCATTAATATCATTGGTAACATTGCTTTGCAACACCAATTGAATATTCGTACTTTGAATATTCTTCATTTCCCATCCATCTTCTTCATTCATTCACCACCCTATGTTCTCTTATAAAGGTTGTGACAAATGCACGCAACGAAAACCTTTTTTGGTCAAATTTATTCCAAATTTGATACAAACACTATTTAATATAGTGAATTAATATTCACTATTTATATATACGACAATATTTAACATCGTACACGCACCTCCAATCGTATTTTATTATATTGAAAACGTTCAATTTGCAACTTATATCAATCATTATACCTTCACATGAAGATATTTGAAATCATGACTTTTAATCATAATTTTATGCTTATTGGTGTTCATTAATATCATTGGTAACATTGCTTTGCAACACCAATTGAATATTCGTACTTTGAATATTCTTCATTTTCCAACCATCTTTCGCATTCATATATTTACCATGCGCTCTATTCCCTTATACAAGCATTATTTAATATAGTGAATTATTATTCACTATTTATATCTATATTTATATATACGATAATATTTAACATCGTACATGCACCTCCAATCGTATTTTATTATATTGAAAACGTTCAATTTGCAACTTATATCAATCATTATACCTTCACATGAAGATATTTGAAATCATGACTTTTGTCATAATTTTATGCTTATTGGTGTTCATTAATATCATTGGTAACATTGCTTTGCAACACCAATTGAATATTCGTACTTTGAATATTCTTCATTTCCCATCCATCTTCTTCATTCATTCATTCACCACCCTATGTTCTCTTATAAAGGTTGTGACAAATGCACGCAACGAAAACCTTTTTTGGTCAAATTTATTCCAAATTTGATACAAACACTATTTTAATATAGTGAATTAATATTCACTATTTATATATACGACAATATTTAACATCGTACATGCACCTCCAACCGTATTTTATTATATTGAAAACGTTCAATTTGCAACTTATATCAATCATTATACCTTCACATGAAGATATTTGAAATCATGACTTTTGTCATAATTTTATGCTTATTGGTGTTCATTAATATCATTGGTAACATTGCTTTGCAACACCAATTGAATATTCGTACTTTGAATATTCTTCATTTTCCAACCATCTTTCGCATTCATATATTTACCATGCGCTCTATTCCCTTATACAAGCATTATTTAATATAGTGAATTATTATTCACTATTTATATCTATATTTATATATACGATAATATTTAA
Source organism: Physocephala rufipes (assembly GCA_963966595.1). Lineage (NCBI taxonomy): Eukaryota > Metazoa > Arthropoda > Insecta > Diptera > Conopidae > Physocephala > Physocephala rufipes. The sequence goes on from CAWZZZ010000239.1 coordinate 109,307, forward strand.
CATCGTACATGCACCTCCAATCGAATTTTATTACATTGAAAACGTTCAATTTGCAACTTATATCAATCATTATACCTTCACATGAAGATATTTGAAATCATGACTTTTGTCATAATTTTATGCTTATTGGTGTTCATTAATATCATTGGTAACATTGCTTTGCAACACCAATCGAATATTCGTACTTTGAATATTCTTCACTTCGCACCCAATTTTTCATTTAAAACGACATGCTCTATCCTCTTATATATGTTGTGACAAATACACGCCGCAAAAACCTTATGGGTCAAATTTAAACTGACACGCCGCAAAAACTTTTTATAGTCAAAATGTATAAAAAAAAATGATAGAATAATTCTACATATAATTTAAAAAAACAAATCAACAATGAAACAAGATAACAAAGATCGATAATGAAATCGATCTATCTAGGCATCATCTTATTTCATTATAATTGTTTATTTAAATCATACGTAGAAAAATCCTATCATTTCTCTTCTACATACTATGAACGCAATAACAATTATAACTATATATTGCTTGCGTATATACTAGGATATCTCTTTGTTGAATATGAAACGATCAATTTCAAGAAATCAATCGAATCAGACAATTCATCATATGTTGTCAATTTATTAAAATTCAAAGATATTTTGAATTTAATATTATAAATGTAAATATGTACATTCAAGTAATATATACATTATATTATATGAACGCAATAGCAATTATAACCATTATTTTGCTTGCGTATATGTTAAGATATTTCTTTGTTGAATATGAAACGATCAATTTAATGAAATCAATCGAATCTGAAAATTCATCATATGTTGTCAATTTATTAAAATTCAAAGATATTTTGAATTTCATATTATAAATGTAATATATTATATATATATATACATATATGTAATATATACATTATATTGTATTATATGAACGCAATAGCAATTATAACCATATTGCTTGCGTGTATATATATTAAGATATTTCTTTGTTGAACATGAAACGATCAATTTCAAGAAATCAATCGAATCAGAAAATTCAACTTATATACGATGATTCATATTAAAACGAATCATCAAGCAAAGGATGAGCTTCAGTGGATCGCAGTATGGCAGCTGCTCTACCACTTACAACACCTTGCCCGTTACAAAAGTCGTTTACAATTGATTCTAGGCATTGTCATTGTATTAAATAATGTTTTAATATGTAACTAGCGCGGCACCCAGGTGATAATTAATCCTCCCGGATTTGCTATGTTACAAATAACATTGGCATCATATATTCATTATCGTTTATAAATAAATATAAACTTTAAATGATTTAGAAGCCATACAATGCAATTGCCCCATTTTTATCATTGCAGTCCAGCACGGATACGACCTTAGAGGCGTTCAGGCATAATCCAACGGACGTAGCGTCATACCACTGTTCGCTCGAACAAGTATTGTGCCATTGGTCCGTACCTGCGGTTCCTCTCGTACTACGCAGGAATGCTGTCGCAACAAATTTGTCATTAGTAGGATAAAACTAACCTGTCTCACGACGGTCTAAACCCAGCTCACGTTCCCTTGCATGGGTGAACAATCCAACGCTTGGTGAATTTTGCTTCACAATGATAGGAAGAGCCGACATCGAAGGATCAAAAAGCGACGTCGCTATGAACGCTTGGCCGCCACAAGCCAGTTATCCCTATGGTAACTTTTCTGACACCTCTTGTTAAAAACTCTTTAAACCAAAAGGATCGATAGGCCGAGCTTTAGCTGTCTCTGTGTGTACTGAACACCGAGATCAAGTCAGCATTTGCCCTTTTGCTCTATGTGTGGTTTCTGTCCGCACTGAGCTGGCCTTGGGACACCTCCGTTATTATTTGAGAGATGTACCGCCCCAGTCAAACTCCCCACCTGGCAATGTCCTTGAATTGGATCATACCTGAGTGCTGGAGTTATACCAAATCTCAATTATAATTATAACATCGATAAGATGATATATTTTATTAAAATCTGTTTGCAATTATATAACAAACTCTTGATATTTTGATCAAGAAACTTGCATCAAGACCAAATACCATAAGATATATAAATATATCCGTATAATGGCTAGGAAATGATACATGCTCCATTTAATCAAGTAAGTAAGGAAACAATAAGAGTAGTGGTATTTCATTGGCGATATATGAATAAATTCATAAATCTCCCACTTATGCTACACCTCTTATGTCTCCTTACACTGCCAGACTAGAGTCAAGCTCAAAAGGGTCTTCTTTCCCCGCTAATTATTCCAAGCCCGTTCCCTTGGCTGTGGTTTCGCTAGATAGTAGATAGGGACAGATTCCTGTCGGTGCTTTACGTGAACACCTGCCGTGAAGGCTTAAGTTCACGGTGGGCCATCCCACATGGGGTCAATTTAAGCGTCGACCAGCGCCCATCGGATGAGCACGAAGTGCCATCTCCAGTACCAGATCTAAAGCCATGCGTAAGGACATGAGCTTACTCCTTGGTAGGGAGTCGAGGCCTATCTACACCTCTTGAGTTGAAAATACAACCCTGTGTCTCCCGCGAATTTGGGAACAACCACAACCACCGCGATGCTCCCACTAGGGGGCCTACCTCAATAGACAGGAGTGGCTGGATAGCATGAAAGCTATTCCAACCACTGGGCACCCTGTCTCCCGCGGTACCAGAATATAGCTTCTGGTGAAGCTTTGGCAACCGTGAAGGTCACTTCCAGTTGGGTTCCATACAACCCCGGACTGGCGGCCTAAAAAAGGGGGAAGGGGGGGAGGGGGAAGGAAATAGGAATTGGGAAGGGTGGAGCTGAAACGAAGAAAGGGGGACAAAAATAGTGGCGAAGCGTTTCAGCTCGAGAAATTCAAAATCTTACAAATTTCAACCTAGAATTCGAAGATCGACAAATTTTTAAAATTGAAAATTTTAAAAATTTTTGAAATCCAAAACTCAAGGTTCGAAATTCCCAAGACCTTGAATCCATACACACACACAGAACACACAGAAAACACAGAACAACCTAATTACTCCTAATTATTCTACGCCTATCGAAAACAATCTTGGCAAATCTACTCAAGCTGTGGACGTTCGAGATAGAAGAAAATACCTCGCTCACGTCACAGCCGTCATTGTTGAAAACAATACCCATCGAATCTAGGTCCCTAATATCAGAATAAGATGGGCACACGCACAGAACATGTACCCAATCCTCAGATGGAGAACCGCACTGACACCCGGCGTTTTCGCTTAAGCCCCTTTGGTGCAAAAACGCATTGAACGAACCATGCCCCGTTAGAAAATATCCTAAGCTAAGGCCAAAACTTAGCTCAGGATTAGCGCCCATGAAACCAACGTCCCTCAGAAATCTGTAAGTAACTCTTCCGTTTACAGATGCGTCCCATCTAGATTGCCATCTAGACATGACACAATCTCTCAGAAGAGCCTTACACCTAATGAACGACAATCCCTCGAGATCCCTATGAGAAAACCAATCAAAATCTCTAACATCCATTCCCCTTTTGATATTGAAAGCCATACCCCGACGTATGACTTCCAAATCAAGAGGTGGTACACCAAGTAATACCTGCATGGCTTCAGTAGAAACCGTGCGGCATACTGGCAAACACCCAATAAGCGCCCTTCTCTGGCATTTTAAAATCTGACTACGGCCTGCTACAGTCATAACTGTTTCGTACCATACCGACGCCCCAAAAGTTGCACAAGCAACAAATAAGCCGTCATATATGACACGAACAGCACGCCTGCTCAGCCCCCAATCAGACCTTAAAACGCGCCTAACCTGACCAACCACACTACACATTCGCTCATTCAAGCGTGTCAAGTGAGGCAAGAACTTCATGCGCTCGCCCATGGTGATTCCCAGATATTTGACTTCAGTCACATATCTGAGACTCACCCCGTTCAAGCGCACCGTAGGAGGCCGTCTGACAGACAGGTTACCTTTCAGTAACATGGTGACAGACTTCTCCTCAGACACAGCTACACCCACACGCATGCCCCAATCATGCACCATTGGCATCACCAGCTCAGCCTTCCTCTCAAGTTCAGCGCGAGACTGACTTTCCAGAAGGATAAGCAGATCATCTGCGTAGGCACAACATTTGCAGTGCGCGGTTAGCTGCTGCAACAGTGGATCCATCATAATGTTCCATATAAATGGACCACAGATAGATCCCTGTGGGCAGCCACGCACTACATCAACACACACACTATCACACACACCAACTACCCTAGCTTTTCTGTCAGAGAAATAACTTCTCCACAAGTTAATTTCTTGACAGCCAACTTCCCGCAGTCTATCAAAAACCCTATCCCAGCTCAAGTAATCAAACGCTCCTTTGAAATCTATAAAGATTCCAAGAACGTACTTGGAGCTGCTATCATGGACACTCTTTTTAACGAATAACCACGCATCTTCGACACCTTTACCCTTTTTGAAGCCGAATTGCACAGGCGACATTGGCCCAGTCATGTCATTCAGAAGTCTTTCAACCATTACCCTTTCCAGAACTTTTCCAAGCACTGGAAGCAGGCTGATTCCCCGATAAGAACGAGGATTGCTCCTCACCCTATCAGGAGACTTCAGAAGGATCATAACCCTTGCCTCCTTCCACCTATGGGGAAAATAGCATTGCCTCACGCATCCTCGATATAAGGAAACCAAATATTCCGGATTAACCTTCCAGATGGTTTTCACCATCTCTCCAGTTATTCCGTCAAAACCTGGCGACCTTTTGGATCGAATGAGCGATACAGCATGCTCCAATTCGCTTCTAGTAACATCGGACGGAACGGACGAATTTTCGATATTCTCAGCCGTGAAGGCCCTATCCCCCGATTCCCTCGGGAAAAATTCACTAAGTAACGCGCCTATACAATCCTTCCAATCATATAAAACGTTACTGCCAACAAGCAAACTACTAACTTCACTCCTACTAGAATTGGAATTTCTACAGATCCTATAGGCTTGGCCCCAAGGATCGCCCCTATGACTTGACACAAAACCCCGCCAATCAGCCTCCTTAACCTGCAGAATCATTCTTTTGTATTCTGCTAAGCAACGTCTGAATGCAGTGACAGTCTGAGCCAAATTTTCAGCATTAGACGCTCGAGCGCGTTGGAATTTCTTCCTCAGCTTTCTCAATGTCCGTCGCTTCAATGTTAGCTCGCGCGTCCACCAATTCACTCTTTTTCGATTCACCTTGCGGCTTCTCTCAAAGAGATCATCGTTTACGCGCCACACACACTCATTCAAAAACTCGATTTGCTGATCGGCATTCAAGAGCTCGTATTCATGCAGCGACATGGAAGTGAGCGCTGCACTCATATGAGCACCATAAATATTCCAATTGGCATTTCGAGTGCACCATCGCTTAACATCTATACTTTCCCTAGCGACAATTTCCCTAGAAATTTCTACCTGTATGAAATTGTGGTCACTAACCCCTTCAGTGACCATCCAACTACAACTAAATTCCCTAAACGCGATCTGATTTGCAAGAGTGACATCAATATCACTCCTGCCCCGCCCCACTGCATCAAACGTATACACTTCGCTTGGCTCATTTAAGGCGTGAATGCTGTTTGCGATCACCCAATCGCTAAGCAGTTCTCCCCGCTGTCGGCTTCGATTCTCGGACGTACGTCCGGTCATCTTGCTGAACCACAAGGGTGATACTGCATTCGCGTCAATGCCAAGGAATAGAGGGCTGCTGCCAGAAAGCAGCATCACTCTATCCATGTACCGAATGAAGGGCTCAATTTCGTCGCTATACTTACAGTATATGCTGACGAAGAAGATTTTCCCATGCTTCCCTTCTATACAAACGCAAACACCATACTGAGTAGAGTCAACTAGCATACACTCTAAGCTAACGTCATTAATTATTATAGCAGCATTGCCTTTGGAATCCAGGAAAGCCTGCATACCAGCAGGCAGACCCCTCACCTGGCCACACGAAACGTATGGTTCCTGAATAAGTGCAATGCTGCAACCCAAATTGGCAAGTTTTACACCTAAATCGACCATAACTGCGTATGATCCCTGACAGTTTTGTTGACAGAATCTAATCATTAATTTCTAGCTAACGACCTAACAACAGCAGCGGAATACAACGGACAATCACTAGACGTCATACCATGGTTAGAATTAATACCCTTAAGTGCACAATTCCTGCAATTATATTCATTTGTGCACTTATTCCCACGATGACCCTCCTGACCACATCTTCTACAAATTTCCTGTTCGATTTTGCATTCGTTAATCCTGTGTCCCAGGCTCAAACAGCGAAAACAACCAAGCATTTGTTTGTACTCACGTACATGAAACGAGTGCCACTCAACGTAGCAGCGGCCCGCTTTTAACAGCGCATCCATGACGGTGTCACATCCTTCCAGTACGACATTTACTGAGCGATCAATATCGCACTTCCAAGGACGTGACACCAATTTAATCTCCTTTTTAAATGTCTCGAGACTAACTTCATCTTTGAGATTTAATTTGTATAGGTCATTCATAAACCTATCTATACTTATATTTGTGGGTACCCCCTGCACCACAATTCTGCGGCCTGGCTTCTGATTGACAGTCACTACGAGTCCAACCTCATCGAATTTCCCGTTTTTAGCAATCTTTTCCCGTTCCGGGACGGAAAGCGTGCTAATAAGAGCACCACCATTACGAAGGGGTTTTATCTCCCTAATTCTTACTCCCAAGGAAGGTGCTACATGGTCAATAATTTGTTTGACTATGGTTTCTGCTGGAACGTCGGCCTTTTTGCTTCTAACAACCAGCGACCAAGTTGGGACTGGCGCTTTTCCAGCAGGTTGGGCACTGTTAGATGACGGAACATTTCCACTATTGGCAGCAACGTTTGCGAAACTCAATGGTTTCGCTGCTACAGTATCTCTTACCCTCTCGTTAACACACAAACTGCTAACCCCCCCAGCTTTAGGTATTCCGGACGGACTCTGAACAGGAATAGGGCGTTGCGATTCCTTCTTTTCTAATTCGCCAAGTCTGCCCTTTAATCTTTCATTCTCAGCTAAAAATTTCAAAACGACCCTTTCATATTCTCCCGTGGCATATATAACTCTTTTTGCCAATTCAGGGTCTACTGGGCCCTTCTCGAAAATAACCCCTAGTAAGTCAGAAGCCAAGCCTTTTAATTCTTTCATTAGCCCCGAGATATCTATCCTATCTAAACTAGAATGGAGACTATTCACACTTACCCCAGTTTTTTCCACAGGCTGGGCTACACGAACTGATTCGACGTCTACATCGACTAGGGGTACGTCTGCTGCAGACGGGAATTTCTTACTCTCCACCACGGTTTTTTCAGCACTTTTTTTGTCACGTAAATTCTGCCTCACCTTTTTTATGAGCTCTGGTTCTGTGTCTGATTCTTGCTCAAGAGTTCTCTTAACCTTCTTTTTCTTTTTCTTCGATCTGCGCTCCGATTCAAGCTCACTGCGCTGCTCCTTGCTGGAACCTTGATTATTGTGAGGCTTGGCAACCCTTTTCGGGGCAGGATCAAGATCTGACCCCAATGAAACCAAATCATCACACCCATCAGCACTATCAATAGTCATCATGGCAGTTTTGCGCCTGCCAGGCATTTTTCCCTTTTTTTTTTTTTTTTTTTTTTTTTTTTTTTATTTAATAACCAACGAAGGTTGGCTCAAAATAAAATCGCCGATAATTACCGATCGCGACAATCTGAATTCCTGGAAAGATAATTACACTAATTTAACACTTTTTAATGTTTTATTGGCCGTCTGCCTTGCACTGAGAAGTGCACGCAAAAACCACCCCTAATCAAGCAGTGGTAAGCGGTAAGCGAAGACGAGCACAAAAACAACACAATGTAACACACTATATCGCGACGAATAAGCACAAAGCATACACGCCGACGAAGGTTCACACAAAGAGAATGCGCGATAATCGACGAATCACGCACAAAGAGGAACGCCGATAAAGGATCGCACAAAGGATAAATCGCAAAATCACACAATAGATCGCAAAATAAATCGCAAAATAACACTTCGAATAATTTTGTAAACACCGAGAAAAATTTCAACGGAGCAACACAACCGTCTCGACTGAATGTCACAAAGCGACTGAGTAGATAGGGACAGATTCCACTATATTGTTTAACGTGAACCCCTGCCGTGTAGGCTTAATTTCACGGTGGGCCATCCCACATGGGGTCAATTTAAGCGTCGACCAGCGCCCTTCGGAAGACACAAGTGCCACCACCAGTACCTATTTGAAGTCATGTATAAGGCATGAACTTCCTCCTTGGTTGAGAGCGAGGCCTATCTAACACCTCTTGAGTTGTAATACAACCTTATGTCTCCCGCGAATTTGGGAACAACCACAGCCACCACGATGCTCCCACTAGGGGGCCTACCTCACAAGACAGGAGTTGACCGGATAGCATGAGAGCTATTCCAGCCACTGGGCATCCTGTCTCCCGTGGTACCAGAATATAGCCTCCGGTCGAGCTTCGCAACCGTGAAGGTCACTTCCAGTTGAGCCCCTTACAGCTCCGGACTGGCTCCGATCCTACCTAATGTCCTTCCAATCTTCTTCTCGTGAATACTTCACGAGCATATTTCCTAAACTTGTCTAAGCTAGCCTTAGTGGCGAAAACCCCACTAACATCATAATTACCTTCCCTGCAGTTAACCGACATAGCCTCACAACTCCTAATATCTGAGTATAATGGGCACACGCACAGAACATGCACCCAATCTTCCCTATCAGCACCACAGCGACAGCCTTCTCCTTCACATAGGCCTCTCTTATGCAAAAATGCATTTAGAGAGCCGTGCCCTGTGAGGAGAAAGCCAGAAAACATATCAAAACCTATATCGACACCTCTCATTAGCCAAACGTCACGGATATATAAATAAGTGACTCTGCCGTTAGCACTTATATCCCACCTAGATTGCCATCTAGATGTGAGACACTCGCGCAGCAGAGCCTTCCGCTCTCCTCCAGTCAGATTTTCGATTGAGCTACCAGGAACCCAATCATGGTTTAAAAGCACTATACCCTTCTTAACCTTGAAAGTTATACCCCTTTGTATAACCTCTAAGTCAAGGGGCGGAGCTCCCAGCAATACCTGTAAGGCATCCGTAGACACAGTACGGCATACCGGAAGGCATCCCAATAGTGCTATCCTCTGGCAGCTCAATATTCGTCTACGGCCCACAACAGTCATGACAGCCTCGTACCACACCGACGCCCCAAATGTTACGCAAGCAACAAGTAGGCCATCATAGATAGCACGAACCGCACCCCTGCTCAGGCCCCAGTCTGACCGGAGTATACGCCTGACTTGCCCAACTACATTCTCCATTTTGTTCCTTAAACTAACTAAATGCGGCATGAATTTCATCCGCTCCCCCATTGTGATACCTAGATACCTAACCTCATTCACATATTTGATTGTCCTGTTATTTAATCGGATCGTTGGTGGACGACTGGCTGCCAATGTGCCTTTAAGCAACATTGTTACTGTCTTTTCCACGGACACACTCACACCCACATTCAAACTCCATTCATTCACTAACCCAAGCACATTGCATGACAATGTCTCCAGGTTAGCACGAGATTGCCCTTCTAACAGCAGGAGTAGATCATCTGCATATGCCACGCATTTGCAGTGATCACTCAACTGCCTAAGCAAGGGGTCCATCATTATGTTCCATATAAATGGACCACATATGGAGCCTTGTGGGCAACCCCGCTCAACATTTACACTTACACTACCTATGCTACTACCTATTATTGCCTTACGATTGGCAAAATAGCTATACCAAAGCCCTATATCTCGACTTCCTAGTTCCTGTAGCCTATGGATTACCCTACTCCAACGTAGATAATCAAAAGCTCCTCTAAAATCTATGAAAATCCCTAACACATATTTAGCCCTAGACTCGCTAACGCTACTTTTTGTGAACTGCCAAGCATCCTCTACGCCCTTTCCCTTTTTAAAACCGAACTGGTATGGTGACGGGACCTCAGTCATGTCTTCCTGAAGTCTTTCCACCATCACTCTTTCCAGAACTTTGCCAAGCACTGGTAAGAGGCTGATTCCCCTGTAAGACCTAGGATTACTTCTAGGCTTATCGGGAGACTTCAGTAAGGGCATGACTCTTGCCACCTTCCAGTATGAGGGAAAATATCCAACGGACACACATTTCCGATATAAGGAGTTCAAGTATTCCGGAACGACTTTCCAGATGACTTTCACCATCTCTCCGGTCACTCCGTCAACACCAGGTGATCTCCTCGATCGAAGCAGTGCAACTCCGTTTTCCACCTCCCTCCTAACTAGTGGCGGTGAAGCTGGAAGTAGCTCCACCGCCAAATTTACAATATTCTCTTCCCTAGGAAAAAATTCATTTAGAATTGCTCCTACACAATCCCTCCAATTATGTAACAAATTATTTCCTACTTGGATGGCGCCAATTTCCGTACTCTTGCCTGCGCTCCTACAGATTCTGTACACCTGGCCCCATGGATCATTCCTATTCGATGCAACGAAAGCCCTCCACTCATTCTCTTTTTCCTTTATAATCATGTGTTTGTAATCAAGCAAGCATTGCCTGAAAGCCGTTGCTGCTTGAGTCAAGTTAGAAGCATTGGATGCTCTAGCTCTTTGGAAATTTTTCCGCAGATTTCGAAGCATCCTCCTCTTATCACTCAGACCGCGTGTCCACCATTTCACCCTTTTTCGATTCACCTTTCGGATCCTCTCGAAGAGCTCATCGTTGACTCGCCAAACGCAATCATTGATATATTCAATTTGCCGATCACAGCTCAGTGACTCATATTCCTGCAGCGAAACAGATGTAATCGCTGCAGCAATATGTGCCCCATATGCGCCCCAATCTGCTCCTTTAACATACCATCTCCTACCGAATTCTGCTTCCCTTTGGTTTTCTACCTGAGCATGATCATCACTATTTCTAGTGAAATTAACCTGAATTAGGTTATGATCACTAACCCCTTCTACTACCTTCCAATTTATGTGAAACCCACCCACTGCTGCCCTATTGGCAAGAGTTACATCAATATCACTCCTACCCATACCCACTACCTCAAAAGTGTATATTTCGCTTGGCTCGTTTACGGCATGAACCTCATTTGAGGTCATCCATTCGCTTAGCTGTTCACCCCGTTGGCGTTTTCGATGTTCAGATGTAGATCCGTTCATTTTACTATGCCATACGGAGGAAACAGCATTTGCGTCTACGCCAAGGAATAGCGGGCTGCTACCTGAAAGCAACAACACACGATCCATATACTCAATGTAAGGCGGTATATCATCCGCATACTTGCAATAAATGCTAGCAAACATTAATTTCCCTGTTTCATCTTCCACACAGACACAAACACCGTGAACACTGGAGTCAACACACATACAGATGACATTCATATCATTCACTATGACAGCAGCATTGGAGCTTTCGTTCAAGAAAACTCGAACATCAGCAGGCAAGCCCCTTACACATCCCCCTGATGTGTATGGTTCTTGCACCAAGGCAACACTGCTGCCAAGCCGGCGCATCTCTTTCCCTAATTCGACCATGACACTATACGAACCCTGACAATTTTGCTGAAGAAAAATCATTAATGCCTGGCTTGCAATCTGGCCACCCTTTCACAGTAAATCGGACAATTTGGACTAATCATCATATGATTAGATAATTTACCTCGGAAAAAACAATCACGACAATTTGGCGCATTTTTGCAATGGCGCGCACGGTGACCCTGCTCACCGCAGCGCCTGCAGACATCCTCCTTTAACCTACACTCAGAAATTTTGTGATCAAACCCAAGACATCTGAAACAACAGGCCAGTGCTTGGTATTCACGAACCCTAAACGAGAAATGCTTAATATAGCATCTCTCTCTATCCATAATGGCGTTAATGGCACGCTTACTTCCCTCTAAGACTACATTTACTACATTTTCTACCTCAGCCCATGGTTTACTGCTTATTTTGACCTCCTTGGAAAATTCTTCCTTGGTCATTATTTCCCTAAGATTTAGCTCATATAGGTCATTCATGAATTCGTCACGCGAAATCTTGGCCTCTACTTTCTGAACTACCACCTTTGGGCCAAGTTTCTCGTTGACTGTCACTTCAAGACCTACTTCGCCAAACCTATTATTCCGAGCAGCCTTGTTCCTTTCTACTAGAGTGGGGGTTCGAATTATCACACCACCACTCTTTAAAGGCTGGATCTCGTGAATTCTAATCCCTAAAGAAGGACAAATCTCATCTACTACCTTTTTAACCATGTCCTTCGCGTTGGTTTTGCCTTTGTTGCTCTTCACAACCAAGGACCATGTTTCAACCGGTTTCTTTACCGGTGGAACAGCCAACGGAGGAAAGGACACATTGGATACCGACGGACGGACAACATGCGGAGAAGGAACAGCAATACTTTGAACGGACGGACGACTAGAGACAACGGACGACATCAATGGGGGCAACGGCGCTTTGAATGCACTGGCTGCCTCCTTATGGTTGCTGCTGCTCTCGAGGATGTCGAGGCGACCTCTGAGGCGTTCATTCTCCGCAATCATGGTCACAATCATGTCCTCATATTCGCTGGAGCAATTCATGATGTTACTTATCATGCCTGGCTCCAGCTTAGAAACCTCGAAGGCAGCAAGCAACATCTTTTTTACCTCTTTGAGTTTATTAACCATCTCAGAGGTAATATACTTTTTATTTTTTATAGGAAGCACATCACTTACCTGCTTTTCCACTACCAAGGCCTTACCACTGCAGCACTTCTGATTTGATGACTTGGATTTTGCCATCTTCTTCCGGATCCTTCTGATCACCTCCGGCTCAGTATCGGTTTCCGTTCCCACATCCGTCATCAGTTTCTTCTTCTTCTTCTTCTTTGGCGCAGATGCCTTCTGGTCATCGATCGGTAAAAGCGCCTTCTTAACTTCAGTGTCATAATCACTGGTTAGACCAGTAATCATGTCGACAGCATCGACCTCAATCACTTGCTGAGGGTCAACAGCCATTACTGTTGATTTAGCAAGTATTTTAGCAAGGTCACTATCACTTTACACAAAAAAAAAAAAAAAATTTTTTTTTTTTTTTATATTTTTTTTTCTCTTTATTTAATCACGAAATTATTTTACTATTGCCTAGTAATCAGCTCGGAAGCGCTAGGCAATTTTAATTTTTTTTTTTTTTGTTTTTTTTTAAATCACTTTTTTTTTATATAAAAATCACTAAAAATTCGCCACGATAGCAATAATAATTGCTGATATCAACGCCGAAACAATTCACTGAATAATTCACCGAATAACTCACTGAATCAATTAGGTCGTTCCCCAGACACAACTGCTCACTATGATTGCTCACAATGAACTGAGTAGATAGGGACAGATTCCTGTCGGTGCTTTACGTGAACACCTGCCGTGAAGGCTTAAGTTCACGGTGGGCCATCCCACACGGGGTCAATTTAAGCGTCGACCGGCGCCCATCGGATGAGCACGAAGTGCCATCTCCAGTACCAGATCTAAAGCCATGCGTAAGGACATGAGCTTACTCCTTGGTAGGGAGTCGAGGCCTATCTACACCTCTTGAGTTGTAAATACAACCCTATGTCTCCCGCGAATTTGGGAACAACCACAACCACCGCGATGCTCCCACTAGGGGGCCTACCTCAATAGACAGGAGTGGCTGGATAGCATGAAAGCTATTCCAACCACTGGGCACCCTGTCTCCCGCGGTACCAGAATATAGCTTCTGGTGAAGCTTTGGCAACCGTGAAGGTCACTTCCAGTTGGGTTCCATACAACCCCGGACTGGCGGCCTAAGAAGAGGGAAGGGGGAGGGGGAAGGAAATAGGAAATGGGAGGGGTGGAGCTGAAACGAAGAAGAGGGGGACAAAAATAGTGGAGGAGCGTTTCAGCTCAAGAAATCCAAAATCCTACAAATTTCAACCCAGAAATTCGAAGATCAAAAAATTTTAAAATTGAAATTTTAAAAATCTTGAAATTCAAAACTCAAGATTGGAAATTTGCAAGACTTTGAATCCGCAAAACACACAAACACACAGAACACACAAGAACACACACAGAAAAGAATAACAACCTAATTACTCCTAATATTTCTGCGCCTATCAAAAACATTCTTGGCAAATCTACTCAAGCTGAGAACGTTCGAGATAGAGGAAAATACCCCGCTTACGTCACAGCCGTCATCACCGAAAACAATACCCATCGAATCTAAATCCCTAAACTCTGAATAAGATGGGCACACACACAAAACATGCACCCAATCTTCTAACGGCGAACCACAATGACATCTTTCAACCTGGCTCAGACCTCTCTTATGCAAAAATGCATTGAAAGACCCGTGCCCAGTCAAAAGGAATCCCAAACTGAGACCAAAACTCAGCTCAGGATTCATGCCCATGAAGGAGACATCCTTCAGAAAGCTGTAAGTGACTCTGCCCTTATCAGATGCATCCCATCTAGACTGCCATCTAGACATGACACATCCTTCAAGCAAAGCTTTACGCTCACTGTTAGACATCCCTTCAATTTCCCTACTAGTGAACCAATCAACGCTACTATCAAACAAACCTCTTTTGATCTTGAAGGCCATACCCCGACGTATGACCTCTAAATCAAGAGGGGGTACACCAAGTAATACCTGCATGGCTTCAGTAGAAACCGTGCGGCACACTGGCAAACACCCCATAAGCGCCTTTCTCTGGCATTTCAAAATCTGATTACGGCCCGCTACAGTCATAACTGTTTCGTACCATACCGACGCCCCAAAAGTTGCACAAGCAACAAATAAGCAGTCATATATGACACGAACAGCACGCCTGCTCAGCCCCCAATCAGATCTCAAAACGCGCCTAACTTGACCTACCACACTGCACATTCGCTCATTTATGCGTGTTAAATGAGGCAAGAACTTCATGCGTTCGCCCATGGCGATTCCCAGATATTTGACTTCTGTCACATATCTCAGACTCACCCCGTTCAAGCGCACCATAGGAGGTCGCCTGACAGACAGGTTACCTTTCAGTAACATGGTGACAGACTTCTCCTCAGACACAGCCACACCCACACGCATACCCCAATCATGCACCATTGGCATCACCAACTCAGCCTTTCTTTCAAGTTCAGCTCGAGACTGACCTTGAAGAAGAATGAGCAGATCATCTGCGTAAGCACAACACATGCAGTGCGTGTTTAGTTGCTGTAACAGTGGATCCATCATTATGTTCCATATAAATGGACCACAGATAGATCCCTGTGGACAGCCACGCACTACATCAACACACACACTATCGCACACACCAACTACTCTAGCTCTCCTGTCAGAGAAATAACTTTTCCACAAGTTAATTTCTTGACAGCCAACTTCCCGCAATCTATCAAAGACCCTATCCCAGCTCAAGTAATCGAAAGCACCCTTAAAATCAATAAAGATACCCAAGATATACTTGGAGCTGCTTTCCCTAACGCAATTCCTAACGAAAGCCCACGCATCTTCTACACCTTTTCCCTTTCTGAAACCGAATTGAACAGGCGACATTGGAACAGTCATATCGCCCAAAAGCCTCTCCACCATTATCCTTTCCAGCACTTTTCCAAGCACTGGAAGTAAACAGATTCCGCGATAAGAGCGAGGATTAGTCCTCACCTTATCGGGAGATTTCAGAAGGACCATAACTCGGGCCTCCTTCCATCCATGGGGGAAATAGCTTTGCCTCACGCAGCTTCGATACAAGGAAACCAAGTATTCAGGATTAACCTTCCAGATGGTTTTCACCATCTCTCCAGTTATTCCATCAAAACCCGGTGACCTTTTGGATCGAATGAGCGATACAGCCTGCTCCAACTCGCTTCTTGTTACATCGGACGGAGCGGACGAAACGTGAATATCATCTGCCGTGAAGGCACTATCAGCGGCTGCTCTTGGAAAAAATTCATTAAGCAAGACGCTTAAACAATCTTTCCAACTATGAACAAAACTATCACCTACACGTAAACTGCTAATCTCACTCCTATTGGAATTCCTACAAATCCTATACGCTTGGCCCCATGGATCATCCCTATTACTGGAAACGAACCTTTTCCAATCGTTCTCCTTAACTTGCAGAATCATTTTCTTGTATTCCGCTAAGCAATGTCTGAATGCAGTGATGGTTTGAGCCAAATTATCGGCGTTAGACACACGAGCGCGTTGGAATTTCTTCCTCAGCTTCCGCAATGTCCGTCGCTTCAATGTTAGCTCGCGCGTCCACCAATTCACTCTTTTCCGATTTACCTTGCGGCTCCTCTCAAAGAGATCATCGTTAACGCGCCACACACACTCATTCAGAAACTCGATTTGCTGATCGGCATTTAAGAGCTCGTATTCATGCAGCGACATGGAAGTGAGCGCTGCACTCATATGAGCACCATAAATATTCCAATTAGCTCTTCGAGTGCACCATCGCTTAACATCTATACTTTCCCTAGCGACAGTTTCTCTATTGACCGTAACCTGTATCAGATTATGGTCACTTACCCCCTCTAATACCTCCCAACAACAACTAAATGAGGAAACAGCTGCGGTATTGGCAAGAGTGACATCGATGTCACTTCTACCTCTACCAACCACTTCAAAGGTATACATTTCGCTAGGCTCATTTATGGCTTGAACGCAATTTGCGATCATCCATTCGCTTAGCAGTTCTCCTCTGCGTCGTTTTTCATGCTCGGACGTAGACCCGGCCATTTTGCTAAACCACACAGGGGAGACGGCATTAGCGTCTAAGCCAAGGAACAGCGGGCTGCTGCCAGCAAGCACCAGCACACTGTCCATGTATTCAATGAACGGCTCAATTCCCTCACTAAATTTGCAATAAATACTAGCTAAGAAAATCTTCCCAAAATTTCCCTCAACACTAACACATACACCACAATCATTGGAAAACACATTCATGCACACCACATTCACATCACTAATTATGACAGCAGCATTGCATCTGGTATCGAGAAACACCCGCATATCGGCGGGCAACCCTCTTATACATCCCCCTGATGTATAAGGTTCCTGAACCAATGCAATACTGCTGCCCAATCTACGAAGCTCTTTCCCTAACTCGACCATTACGCAATATGCGCCCTGACAATTTTGTTGTAAAATAATCATACTGAATCCTAATGTCTAGCTTGCATTCTAGCCACCTTTTCACAATATATAGGACAAGCTGGACTGAGCATGAGATGATTGGCCGACTTCCCCCTAAAAGCACAGTCCCGACAATTGGGCACGTTATTACAGCTGCGCGCACGGTGACCATGCTCACCGCAACGTCTGCAGATGTCTTCCTTCAATCTACACTCTGATATCTTATGGTCAAAACCAAGACACCTAAAACAACTAACTATGGCCTGATATTCACGTACTCTGAAAGAGAAATATTTGATATAACACCTTTCCCTATCCATAATGGCATTTATAGCACGGCTGCTTCCCTCTAGCACTACGTTTACTAAATTATTTTCCTCTGACCATGGTTTGCTTACAATTTTTATTTCCTTCATGAATTCCTCCTCGCTCATGATTTCTTTTAAATTAAGATCATATAAATCTTTAACAAAGTCCTCCCGCGAAATTTTCGCTTCAACTTTCTGGACTACTATTCTTGGACCGAGACTTTCATTTACGGCTACCTCTAAGCCGACTTCGTTGAACTTATTATTCCCAACCACCTTGTTTCTCTCGGCTAAGGAAGGAGTTCGGATAATTGCACCGCCATTCTTTAAGGGTTGAACCTGGTGGATCCTTACGCCCAATGACGGACAGACCTCCTCGATAACTTTTTTAACCACATCTTTGGAGTTAGCCTTTCCTTTATTACTCTTAACAACTAAGGACCATGTTTCCACTGGTTTCTTAGTTGGTTTGGCAAACATCGGTGGGAAGGACACATTGTTCAACGATGGGCAAGGGACAGACGGGCCAGAGATAACTGGTACAGGGTGAGGTGTCGGCGGAACCTTAAAACTACTCTGTATGCCGCCCTTGAAATGACTTCCCCCCAATACTTCAAGCTTGCCCCTGAAAAGTTCATTCTCTGCTATAAGAGACATTAACATTTCTTCGTATTCACTGGAGAATTCCATCATTTTCTTAATGATGGATGTCTCCAGTTTTGAGTCATCAAAGGCGGCAGACAGTTTCATTTTAATACCCCTAATTCTTAAAATATAATCAGAAGCAACATACCTGGTCTTGTCAGCAATACTTGCTCTTGCTTCATTCATTTCTTTAGACGGGTTCTCATTCTTTTCTCGCTTTGTTGCCATTTTCCTCTTAATATTCTTTATTACCTCAGGCTCCGAGTCAGTCTCCATCGCTGAGCATATTTTTGCCTTCTTGACTTTTTTCTTCTTTGTAGAAGATCCTCCAGATATCTCAGCTCGTTTTGTCACCGCATCCATGTCACTACTTAGAGAAACCATGTCGTCAAGGCCACTGATATCACTATGCTTCATTGTTTTTTTCACTGCTTTAGGTTTTTCCACCGATTTCGGCTTTTCAGCCATTATAATTTTAATTTACCACTCAAAAATTTCCAAGTAATACAAGAAAATCACAATAATTATGTGATTATAGGATATATAATCAATGTCACGGCACTACGTAATTTGTTCACTTATGTCCACTTTAATTGCACTAAGGAGTGCACGTATATCCCTAATTACGGGAAAAACCCACGTACACACGCGCACGCGAGTAATTATTCCGTATTTTCGAGAAACGATAATAAAGCGAACACTTGGGCAAAGAAGAATCGCCGATAATGACACGAATAAGTGTGAGGCAACACACCGTTAACAAAGCAATCAATAAAGACCGACGAATCACGCGCAAAACGGAGACGCCGATGAAGGTTCACGCAAAAGATAAATCTTAAAATCGCTGTGAATATTTCCAATAAATCGTCAAAATATCAAACGCCGGAGCAAACACAACCGTTCGGTTTAACTGTCACGAATGGACTGAGTAGATAGGGACAGAGTGAATCTCGTTAATCCATTCATGCGCGTCACTAATTAGATGACGAGGCATTTGGCTACCTTAAGAGAGTCATAGTTACTCCCGCCGTTGACCCGCGCTTACTTGAATTTCTTCACGTTGACATTCAGAGCACTGGGCAGAAATCACATTGTGTCATCACCCGCTGGGGCCATCACAATGCTTTGTTTTAATTAGACAGTCGGATTCACCAAGTCCGTGCCAGTTCTGAATTGATTGTTAATTGATAATCGTTATAATTTAAAAGGAATACATCTTGCGATAGTTCCTTAAAAATTTTAGCAAGAAAGTTCCACAATTGGTTAAGTAAGCTACTATCCGGGGAACAAGATCCAAAGATCTTTATTTATCCAGAACGAGTACATAAACCATGTTATTGCTTCCCAATCAAGCCCGACTATCTCAATCTTCAGAGCCAATCCTTATCCCGAAGTTACGGATCTAATTTGCCGACTTCCCTTACCTACATTATTCTATCGACTAGAGACTCTTCACCTTGGAGACCAGCTGCGGATATCGGTACGGCCTGTTGAGAAGTTTGCGTGACCCCACCATAAATTTTCAAGGTCCGAGGAGAAAATATCGACACAACAGTAAATGTCATGCTCTTCTAGTCCATCTACCATATCTCTCTTCGAAAGACTTCCATGGTAGTACGACTATAAAACAGAAAAGAAAACTCTTCCGATACCTCTCGACGGCTTCTTTATGGTCGTTTCTGTTGCCAGGATGAGCATAAAGCCCATTTTTAATAACAAACGGATACTCAACAGGTTACGGAATTGGAACCGTATTCCCTTTCGTTCAAATATAATCAAGTGTTTAAATCTTAAATATATATACATATATATATATATATATATTTTTTCATTATAACTTGAAAATTTTCAGCTTTCGCCTTGAACTTAGGACCGACTAACTCGTGATCAACCACTGTTCACACGAAACCCTTCTCCACTTCAGTCCTCCAAGGTCTCATTCGATTATTTGCTACTACCACCAAGATCTGTACCAATGGCGGCTCCATGCAGGCTCACGCCAAACACTTCTAAGCACACCATTGTACCCTCCTACTCACTAAAGTTTCAAAATTTATAATTCAATCGAAATTGAATATAAATCATTTACTTTAGCGGTAATGTATAGGTATACAACTTAAGCGCCATCCATTTTAAGGGCTAGTTGCTTCGGCATGTGAGTTGTTACACACTCCTTAGCGGATTACGACTTCCATGTCCACCGTCATGCTGTTTTTAGCAACTAACGCCTTTCATGGTATCTGCATGAGTTGTTAATTTGGGCACCGTAACATAACGTTTGGTTCATCCCACAGCGCCAGTTCTGCTTACCAAAAGTGGCCCACTGGGCGCAATATATCATAGCCTCTACCTTCATATCAAGAAAGGTGAGGTTCTTACCCATTTAAAGTTTGAGAATAGGTTAAGATCGTTTCGATCCTAAGGCCTCTAATCATTCGCTTTACCAGATAGGAATATTTTATATAATAATTAAATGCACCAGCTATCCTGAGAGAAACTTCGGAGGGAACCAGCTACTAGATGGTTCGATGAGTCTTACGCAGCTATACTCAATTCTGACAATCGATTTGCACGTCAGAACTGTTTCGGTCTTCCATCAGGGTTTCCCCTGACTTCAACCTGATCAAGTATAGATCACCATCTTTCGGGTCACAGCATAAATGCTGAAGGTACGCTCTAGTTAGAGGTATAAATAATATAAATATTATTATACATAACTGTATAGAACGCCCCGGGATTGAATTATTAATCTATAAATAGATTAAAAACTAATCCCATTTAAATAACATTTAAGTTAATTATGCCTTTGGGTTTAATAAACATAAATCCCAATGACTTGCACATATGTTAGACTCCTTGGTCCGTGTTTCAAGACGGGTCCCGAAGGTATCCTGAATCTATCGCATTGTTAATCGTATGAGTGCATGTAAAATATGCATAAGTAAATAAATACTCATGCCATTACAAAATTCATTAATGAATTTAAGCACTATACATATTATTCCAACTATCAACACTTTATCAAATCATAAGAATTTATTCGACATTAATACACAAAACAGTATATTAATTTGAATAAACATTAATCTTAATGATTCTATGATAAATATATATTTGTGTTAATAGATTACAATGTCCAAATATAGAAAAAATGCACACTATTCATATAATATGTTTAAAATATTATATTCATAATGTTGTATTTTCTATAATGGATATTCAGGTTCATCGGGCTTAACCTCTAAGCAGTTTCACGTACTATTTAACTCTCTATTCAGAGTTCTTTTCAACTTTCCCTCACGGTACTTGTTTACTATCGGTCTCATGGTTATATTTAGCTTTAGATGGAGTTTACCACCCACTTAGTGCTGCACTATCAAGCAACACGACTCTTTGGAATCATCTTCCAGTAATCATTAACGTTATACGGGCCTAGCACCCTCTATGGGTAAATGGCCTCATTTAAGAAGGACTTAAACCGTTAATTTCTCATACTAGATTATAGATGTTCCATACACTGCATCTCATATTTGTCCCAAAGACAAAATGACTTAGTGATGAACTGTTTTCTTTTCGCTCGCCGCTACTAAGAAAATCCTTGTTAGTTTCTTTTCCTCCCCTAATTAATATGCTTAAATTCAGGGGGTAGTCCCATATGAGTTGAGGTTGTATAAGAATTATTTTCCTATATAGGAAACATTTTAAACCTTCAGAATTAATAATTCATTATAATTGTATTGTTATATATAAATAAGAGGCAATTCTAGAAAAAAATTTATTTCTTTATGCTAGACATTCCTCAATATTTATATAAACTTATAAATATCAATCTGAGGTTAATTATTCATATATATTATGGATAAAAAATATATAAAAAATTTTATCCAATAATATAACATGTGCTTAAAGCATTCTTATTAAAATTATTAATAATAATAATAATAATTTTTTAATAAGAAACCAAGCAACTTCATTTATATATTCTTACAACCCTCAACCATATGTAGTCCAAGCAGTACATTTAAAATTAATTAAAGTACATGATAGCATGGACTGCGATATGCGTTCAAAATATCGATGTTCATGTGTCCTGCAGTTCACACGATGACGCACAGTTTGCTGCGTTCTTCATCGACCCATGAGCCAAGTGATCCACCGCTTAGAGTTTTAACAATTGAAAAAAATCCATTTCATATATAAATGAAATGTGTCACAAATATTTTTTGAAAGGTAAGGATTGTATAAATCCCCCTTTCAATATATGTACTATATATTGATTAAATATTGCTCATTGCGAATGTCTTAGTTTATATATATATTTATTATATATATATAAACATTAACTTATAGAAAATTAAAAATTTTCCTAAGTGCAATTTACTCAATATTCAATATATGTACTATATTGATTAAACATTGCTCATTGCGAATGTCTTAGTTTATATATATATTTATTATATATATAAACATTAACTTATAGAAAATTAAAAATTTTCCTAAGTGCAATTTACTCAATGTTGAATATGTTCTACATATTGATTAAACATTGCTCATTGCGAATGTCTTAGTTTATATATATATTTATTATATATATAAACATTAACTTATAGAAAATTGAAAATTTTCCTAAGTGCAATTTACTCAATGTTCTTCAATATGTTCTCTATATATCTTAACTTTCCCTTGCGGTACTCGTTATTATTAGCCGTATATTATTTACGGCATTTAAGTATCAAATGTTCCATATGTCCGAACTTTCCCTTACGGTACTTGTTACGAGCCATATATTCCTTATGATACTTAATAGTTTGATATATTCCATACATGTCAGAACTTTCCCTTACGGTACTTGTAATGAGCCAATATGTAATACATCGTTATATAATTGGTTTCAACTTTCCCTTACGGTACTCATCAAAATTATTGATCGCATATTTATTGCGATTCTATATTATATATATTCCATTCGTAAACGGATTTATATATATATAGTTTGATTTTTGATTTTATTCTTTAGGAA
>CAWZZZ010000239.1:135000-155000 GCA_963966595.1 Physocephala rufipes
TATATATATATATATATATATATATGTATGTATATATTTATATATACAACAATCTTCATTACATGAAGATTTTTTTGAAATCATGACTTTTATCATGATTTTATGTTTATTGTTGGTTGATTAACATCATTGGTAACATTGCTATGCAAGACCAATTGAATATTCGTACTTTGAATATTCTTCATTTCCAGCCTTCATTTCATTTCATTTCGTTCGAACATTCGAACCATGCTCTGTTCCCTTATAAAGGTTGTGACGAATACACGCGGCAAATAATTCACTTTATTAATTCATCTATACCAAGCAATTCTCTGCTTAGATTTAGAAACTATAAAGGTAGAAGTAAAATGGCATCAGCCAATCTTACTTATATATACATCAATACGGACGTATAATTTCAATTATAGATTGCTCATAGAGCAAATTATCTTGTATCGCCATTTCGTTGTCACTCGAATCTCATACAATCATCATTTAATATAGTGAATTTATTATCACTATTTATAAGAATATTTATATATACGACTATATATAATATTGCCCATTCGTAATCAATCGTATATCTCTTATTATATTGGATAACATTCCATTTGCAAATCATATCAAAATCATTAGTACCTTCTTCAAATAAAGGCTTTTGAAATCATGACTTCTTCTATCACGATTTTGTGCTTACTGTTGGTTGATTAACAACATTATTGGTAACATATTGCTATGCAAGACCAATCGAATATTCATACCTTGAATATTCAACATCGTTTTCCAACCATCTTTTTCATTCATTTACCATGCTCTGTTCCCTTATAAAGGTTTTTAAACCAGCACCCGGGGAAAGATGTTTTGTTCGAAGTTTATTCAAACAAAATTTAATATAGTAAATTATTGTCACTGTTTATATGCATATTTACATATACGACAATATATATAACATTGTACATGCACCTCCAATCGCATTTTATTATATTGAAAATAATCAATTTTCAACATATATCAATCATTATAACTTCGCATGAAGCTTTTTGAAATCATGACTTTTAATCATAATTTTATGCTTATTGGTGTTCATTAATATCATTGGTAACATTGCTTTGCAACACCAATTGAATATTCGTACTTTGAATATTCTTCATTTCCCATCCATCTTCTTCATTCATTCACCACCCTATGTTCTCTTATAAAGGTTGTGACAAATGCACGCAACGAAAACCTTTTTTGGTCAAATTTATTCCAAATTTGATACAAACACTATTTAATATAGTGAATTAATATTCACTATTTATATATACGACAATATTTAACATCGTACACGCACCTCCAATCGTATTTTATTATATTGAAAACGTTCAATTTGCAACTTATATCAATCATTATACCTTCACATGAAGATATTTGAAATCATGACTTTTAATCATAATTTTATGCTTATTGGTGTTCATTAATATCATTGGTAACATTGCTTTGCAACACCAATTGAATATTCGTACTTTGAATATTCTTCATTTTCCAACCATCTTTCGCATTCATATATTTACCATGCGCTCTATTCCCTTATACAAGCATTATTTAATATAGTGAATTATTATTCACTATTTATATCTATATTTATATATACGATAATATTTAACATCGTACATGCACCTCCAATCGTATTTTATTATATTGAAAACGTTCAATTTGCAACTTATATCAATCATTATACCTTCACATGAAGATATTTGAAATCATGACTTTTGTCATAATTTTATGCTTATTGGTGTTCATTAATATCATTGGTAACATTGCTTTGCAACACCAATTGAATATTCGTACTTTGAATATTCTTCATTTCCCATCCATCTTCTTCATTCATTCATTCACCACCCTATGTTCTCTTATAAAGGTTGTGACAAATGCACGCAACGAAAACCTTTTTTGGTCAAATTTATTCCAAATTTGATACAAACACTATTTAATATAGTGAATTAATATTCACTATTTATATATACGACAATATTTAACATCGTACATGCACCTCCAACCGTATTTTATTATATTGAAAACGTTCAATTTGCAACTTATATCAATCATTATACCTTCACATGAAGATATTTGAAATCATGACTTTTGTCATAATTTTATGCTTATTGGTGTTCATTAATATCATTGGTAACATTGCTTTGCAACACCAATTGAATATTCGTACTTTGAATATTCTTCATTTTCCAACCATCTTTCGCATTCATATATTTACCATGCGCTCTATTCCCTTATACAAGCATTATTTAATATAGTGAATTATTATTCACTATTTATATCTATATTTATATATACGATAATATTTAACATCGTACATGCACCTCCAATCGAATTTTATTACATTGAAAACGTTCAATTTGCAACTTATATCAATCATTATACCTTCACATGAAGATATTTGAAATCATGACTTTTGTCATAATTTTATGCTTATTGGTGTTCATTAATATCATTGGTAACATTGCTTTGCAACACCAATCGAATATTCGTACTTTGAATATTCTTCACTTCGCACCCAATTTTTCATTTAAAACGACATGCTCTATCCTCTTATATATGTTGTGACAAATACACGCCGCAAAAACCTTATGGGTCAAATTTAAACTGACACGCCGCAAAAACTTTTTATAGTCAAAATGTATAAAAAAAAATGATAGAATAATTCTACATATAATTTAAAAAAACAAATCAACAATGAAACAAGATAACAAAGATCGATAATGAAATCGATCTATCTAGGCATCATCTTATTTCATTATAATTGTTTATTTAAATCATACGTAGAAAAATCCTATCATTTCTCTTCTACATACTATGAACGCAATAACAATTATAACTATATATTGCTTGCGTATATACTAGGATATCTCTTTGTTGAATATGAAACGATCAATTTCAAGAAATCAATCGAATCAGACAATTCATCATATGTTGTCAATTTATTAAAATTCAAAGATATTTTGAATTTAATATTATAAATGTAAATATGTACATTCAAGTAATATATACATTATATTATATGAACGCAATAGCAATTATAACCATTATTTTGCTTGCGTATATGTTAAGATATTTCTTTGTTGAATATGAAACGATCAATTTAATGAAATCAATCGAATCTGAAAATTCATCATATGTTGTCAATTTATTAAAATTCAAAGATATTTTGAATTTCATATTATAAATGTAATATATATATATATATATATACATATATGTAATATATACATTATATTGTATTATATGAACGCAATAGCAATTATAACCATATTGCTTGCGTGTATATATATTAAGATATTTCTTTGTTGAACATGAAACGATCAATTTCAAGAAATCAATCGAATCAGAAAATTCAACTTATATACGATGATTCATATTAAAACGAATCATCAAGCAAAGGATGAGCTTCAGTGGATCGCAGTATGGCAGCTGCTCTACCACTTACAACACCTTGCCCGTTACAAAAGTCGTTTACAATTGATTCTAGGCATTGTCATTGTATTAAATAATGTTTTAATATGTAACTAGCGCGGCACCCAGGTGATAATTAATCCTCCCGGATTTGCTATGTTACAAATAACATTGGCATCATATATTCATTATCGTTTATAAATAAATATAAACTTTAAATGATTTAGAAGCCATACAATGCAATTGCCCCATTTTTATCATTGCAGTCCAGCACGGATACGACCTTAGAGGCGTTCAGGCATAATCCAACGGACGTAGCGTCATACCACTGTTCGCTCGAACAAGTATTGTGCCATTGGTCCGTACCTGCGGTTCCTCTCGTACTACGCAGGAATGCTGTCGCAACAAATTTGTCATTAGTAGGATAAAACTAACCTGTCTCACGACGGTCTAAACCCAGCTCACGTTCCCTTGCATGGGTGAACAATCCAACGCTTGGTGAATTTTGCTTCACAATGATAGGAAGAGCCGACATCGAAGGATCAAAAAGCGACGTCGCTATGAACGCTTGGCCGCCACAAGCCAGTTATCCCTATGGTAACTTTTCTGACACCTCTTGTTAAAAACTCTTTAAACCAAAAGGATCGATAGGCCGAGCTTTAGCTGTCTCTGTGTGTACTGAACACCGAGATCAAGTCAGCATTTGCCCTTTTGCTCTATGTGTGGTTTCTGTCCGCACTGAGCTGGCCTTGGGACACCTCCGTTATTATTTGAGAGATGTACCGCCCCAGTCAAACTCCCCACCTGGCAATGTCCTTGAATTGGATCATACCTGAGTGCTGGAGTTATACCAAATCTCAATTATAATTATAACATCGATAAGATGATATATTTTATTAAAATCTGTTTGCAATTATATAACAAACTCTTGATATTTTGATCAAGAAACTTGCATCAAGACCAAATACCATAAGATATATAAATATATCCGTATAATGGCTAGGAAATGATACATGCTCCATTTAATCAAGTAAGTAAGGAAACAATAAGAGTAGTGGTATTTCATTGGCGATATATGAATAAATTCATAAATCTCCCACTTATGCTACACCTCTTATGTCTCCTTACACTGCCAGACTAGAGTCAAGCTCAAAAGGGTCTTCTTTCCCCGCTAATTATTCCAAGCCCGTTCCCTTGGCTGTGGTTTCGCTAGATAGTAGATAGGGACAGATTCCGCTATATTGTTTTACGTGAACCCCTGCCGTGTAGGCTTAATTTCACGGTGGGCCATCCCACATGGGGTCGATACAAGCGTGACCAGCGCCCTTCGGATGACACGAAGTACCATCACCAGTACCAGATTTAAAGCCATGCATAAGGGCATGAACTTACTCCTTGGTTGGGGGTCGAGGCCTATCTAACACCTCTTGGGTTGAAATACAACCCTGCGTCTCCCGCGAATTTGGGAACAACCACAGCCACCACGATGCTCCCACTAGGGGGCCTACCTCAATAGACAGGAGTTGACCGGATAGCATGAGAGCTATTCCAGCCAAAGGGCAACCTGTCTCCCGTGGTACCAGAATATAGCTTCCGGTGGAGCTTCGCAACCGTGCAGGTCACTTCCGGTTGAGCCCCTTACGGCTCGGGACCGGCGGCCTATGGGAATAAGGGGGTGGGTGGGACAGGAATAGGAATGGGAGTGGGGAGGGAGATGGGGCAACAACAAAATGGGGAAATCCCACTATTACGCGACTATGGCGCGACGCCTCCGGAAAACCTCATTGCAAAAACTACGCAGGCAATCGATGTTAGTGATGGAGGAAAACACTCCGCTAACATCGTAGCCGTCTTCAACAAGAAGTACCCCCATACGTTCTAAATCCCTAATGTCTAAATAGATTGGGCATACACATAAGATATGCCTCCAATCCTCATATGGCGACCCGCAATGGCACCCTGCATCTTGGCTGAGATGCCTTTTGTGCAGGAATGCATTCATTGAGCCATGCCCCGTTAATATGAATCCTAGGCTAAGACCGAAACTCAGCTCAGGATTCATTCCCATGAATGCGACATCACTTAAAAACTCGTAGGTGACTCTGCCTTTATCAGATGCGTCCCATCTAGATTGCCATCTAGACATGACGCAGTTTCTGAGCAGAGACCTACGCTCACCGACGGACAAACTCCTAATTTCCCTATCAGAAAACCAATCGCTATTTACCTGCAAGCCTTTTTTGACCTTGAAAGCCATACCCTGACGCATGACTTCCAGATCAAGTGGAGGTACACCAAGTAATACCTGCATGGCCTCCGTGGAGACCGTGCGGCATACTGGCAAACATCCCAAAATCGCCCTTCTCTGGCATTTCAGAATCTGACCACGACCTGCTACAGTCATGACGGCTTCATACCATACAGACGCCCCAAATGTTGCACAAGCAACAAATAAGCCATCATATATGATCCGAACCGCACGCCTGCTGAGACCCCAATCAGATCTAAGAATGCGCCTAACTTGCCCAACCACACTACACATACGTTCATTAATGCGCAATAAATGAGGCATGAAACCCATTCGCTCACTCATGGTAATTCCCAGATACTTGACTTGTGTCACATATCGGAGACTTACCCCATTCAAGCGCACCGTAGGAGGCCGCCTGACCGATAATCTACCTTTCAGTAGCATCATGACAGACTTTTCCTCGGAAACGCCCACACCCACACTCATACCCCAATCACGCACCAATGGCATCACTAACCCAGCCCTCCTTTCCAGTTCAGATCGAGACTGACCTTCAAGAAGGATGAGCAGATCATCTGCATACGCGCAACACTTACATTGCACGCTAAGCTGTTCCAACAGAGGATCCATCATTAAGTTCCATATAAATGGACCGCAAATAGACCCCTGAGGGCAGCCACGCACCACATCCATGCACACACTATCACACACACCTGTTACCCTAGCTTTTCTGTCAGAGAAATAACTTTTCCACAAGTTAATTTCTTGACAGCCAACTTCCCGTAATCTATCGAAAACCCTATTCCAGCTCAAGTAATCAAACGCTCCTTTGAAATCTATAAAGATTCCAAGAACGTACTTAGAGCTGGATTCCTGAACACTCCTTTTTACGTAAACCCACGCATCCTCGACACCTTTCCCTTTCTTGAAACCGAACTGCACAGGCGACACAGGCGCAGTTATATCGTTCATAAGTCTTTCAATCATAACCCTTTCCAGAACTTTTCCAAGCACCGGAAGCAGGCTGATTCCCCGATAAGAGCGAGGATTACTTCTCACCTTATCAGGAGACTTAAGAAGGATCATAACCCTGGCCTCCTTCCACCCATGGGGAAAGTAGCATTGCCTCACGCACCCCCGATACAGAGCAACCAAATATTCAGGATTAACCTTCCAGATGGTTTTCACCATCTCTCCAGTTATTCCGTCAAAACCTGGTGACCTTTTGGATCGAATGAGCGATACGGCATGCTCCAATTCACTTCTCGTAACATCGGACGGAACGGACAGAACTTGTTCATTTTCAGCCGTGAAGGCGCTATCAACCGATTCTCTCGGAAAGAATTCGTCTAATAATGCGCCTATGCAGTCTTTCCAACTAAACAAAATCCTATTGCCAATATGCAAACTACTAATTTCACTCCTATCCGAATTTCTACAGATCCTGTATACTTGGCCCCAAGGATCATTCCTATTCCTTGAGACAAAACCCCTCCAATTATCTTCCTTACTTTGCAGAATCATCTTCTTGTATTCTGCCAAGCAACGTCTGAATGCAGTGACGGTGTGAGCCAAATTTTCAGCGTTAGCCGCTCGAGCGCTCTGGAATTTCTTCCTGAGCTTTCTAACCGCGTTTCGCTTCGTAGTTAGCTCGCGCGTCCACCAATTCACTCTTTTCCGATTTACCTTGCGGCTCCTCTCAAAGAGATTATCATTTACGCGCCACACACACTCATTCAGAAAATCGATTTGCTGATCGGAATTCAAGAGCTCGAACTCGTGCAACGACATTGACGTGAGCGCCGCACTAATATGAGCACCATAAATACTCCAAACAGCTCCTCGAGTGCACCATCGCCTAACATTCATACTTTCTCTATTGACAGTTTCCCTAATAACATCAACTTGAATGTAATTGTGGTCACTAACCCCTTCAGTAACCTTCCAACTACAGTTGAATGCCCTAAACGCCTCCTCATTTGCAAAAGTGACGTCAATGTCACTTTTGCCCCGTCCCACCGCATCAAACGTGTACACTTCACTTGGCACATTTAGTACGTGAACGCAATTTGCGATCACCCAATCGCTAAGCAGCTCACCCCGCTGTCTGCTTCGATTTCCAGACGTACGTCCGGTCATCTTGCTGAACCACAAGGGAGATACTGCGTTTGCGTCGATGCCAAGGAATAGAGGGTTGTTGCCAGAGAGCAACAGCACTCTATCCATGTACTGTATGAACGGATCTAGTTCCTCGCTATACTTACAGTACAAACTGGCAAAAAATATTTTGCCGAAAACCCCCTCTATACATATGCAAACACCACACGAGCTAGAATCTACTAACATACATTCGACTCTAACATTATTGACTATTATGGCCGCATTGCCCCTGGAATCCAAGAAGGCCCGCATACCTGCAGGCAGGCCCCTTACCTGGCCAGACGAAACGTATGGCTCTTGGATTAAGGCAATGCTACAGCCTGAATTGGTAAGCTTAACTCCTAAATCTACCATGACTGCGAAAGATCCCTGACAATTCTGTTGGCAGAAATTAATCATTTTAATTTCTAACTAAAGCCCTAGCAATGGCAGCTGAGTAAAGCGGACAATCATTGGACATCATCTGATGTCCGGAAATTTTTCCCCTAATAGAACAATTTCTACAGTTTGCAGGATTCGTACATTTACTTGCACGGTGACCCTCCTGGCCACATTTCCTGCAAACTTCCTTCTCGAGCTTGCAGTCACTTATCCTATGACTGAGGCTCAAACATCTAAAGCAACCTAAGATTTTTCTGTATTCCCTAACACGGAAGGATTGCCACCCGATGTAGCAGCGACCTGCCTTCAACAGAGAATCCATAGCGGCATCACACCCCTCCACTATGACATTCACAACCCCGTCAGTGTCAGACTTCCAAGGACGAGTTATAAGCCTGACCTCTTCTTTGAAGACATCAAGGCTGATCCCGTCCTTCAAATTTAGGCTGTACAGATCCTCCATGAATCTGTCAGTACCAACACTGGTGTTTACCCCCTGAATCACCACTCTACGGCCTGGCTTCTGGTTAATAGCTGCTACTAACCCAACTTCCTGAAATTTTTCATTTTTGACAATTCTGTCCTGTTCAGGGACAGAAAGTGTCGTAATGATGGCACCGCCATTTTGAAGGGGCTTTATATCCCTTATCCTAACTCCCAAGGAAGGTGCCACGTGGTCGATAATTTTTTTAACGACGTTCTCAGAAGGCACATTTGTCTTCCTGCTCTTAACAACAAGCGACCATGTTGGGACTGGCGCTTTACCAATAATTTTGGCCTTATTTGCAGCCTGAGTATTGCAACCGTTTGCAACAACATTTGCGAAATTCTGTGGTTTCGACACCACTGAATTTCTAACACCCTGGCCCACAACACCCAAACCATTCACCCCTCCAGATATGGGTAATCCGGACGGAATTGGACAACAAAGGGAGCTTGGACTCATTTTTTCCCTCTTTTCTAAGATAGCAAGTCTACCTTTAAGTCCTTCATTTTCTGCCAAAAAATTCAGGACTATCCTTTCATATTCCCCTGTGGCATTTATTACCCTCTTTGCCAGTTCGGGATCTACAGGGCCTTTCTCAAAAATGACTCCTAATAAGCCAGAAGCCAGGCCTTTCAGCTCTTTTATGAGCCCTGACACATCTACCTTGTCTGCTATATCGCGCGGTTTATTCAACGTTTCCTTGTTGAACCCAGTAGATTTGGCAGCATCAATGGGCTCAACTGGAACAATCGACTCACCTGTCTTTGGTAATTTTTCCTTACCATCCACCGGCGTTTTGTCTGCAACCTTAATCGCGGCCTTCCCCTCGCGCATGACCTTCTTCACCTTTTTTATGAGCTCCGGCTCTGTATCCGAGTCAATGTCCCTCGATCTGCTCATCTTCTTCTTCTTCTTCTTTGCTCTTCGCACCGTTGCTTGCTCATTGGCTATCTCCATACCGCCATCTTCAGTGCAAGGCAGAGCAACCTTCTTTGATGCAGCTTCGATGTCCGAGCCCAAGGAGAGCATGTCGTCACCGCCATCACCGCTGTCCACCATCATTGCAGCAGACTTACGCCTGCCAGGCATTTTTAATTATTTTGTATATATATATCTATATATATATACAACACAACCACTTTTAATTTTGCTATTACTTAGTAATAGCTCAGTAATATGTCAGTAATATGTAGGTAAGCACTTGTTCCCACTGGGTCAGCACAATACGTGTTTCCCACTGGGTCACTTTCGTACCGGTAAATAAGCAAATATGCCTATTCACTCACACACACACACGAATGCAAACTAAGTTGCAGGTGTTCACTTCGCAAATTTTTCGGCGCCACGAAGTTAAGCACAAGGAAGAGAGCTCGATAATCGCGGCGCAAAGAAGTTGCACACAAAGGAGAACACGCAAATTTGCGGCGCAAAGAAGTTGAGCACAAAGAAAAATGCTCGTTTATCGCGGCGCAAAGAAAGTAAAGCACAAAACGTAGAGCTCGATATTTTCGGACCGAAATTTATAAAATTACGAATGCCGTTATATTTCGCAACCACGCACTTTATTTTCGCTAATAATTCACAGACAATAGCAATGAAAATCGCTGATAATTATATTCCACTTGAATTCACCAACAATATTTCGAAAAATATTCCGCACGCAAAAAGACGACCGTTCACTACGAGAGTTAGCAATCGACTGAGTAGATAGGGACAGATTCCGCTATATTGTTTTACGTGACCCCCTGCCGTGTAGGCTTAATGTCACGGTGGGCCATCCCACATGGGGTCGATACAAGCGTGACCAGCGCCCTTCGGATGACACGAAGTGCCATCACCAGTACCAGATTTAAAGCCATGCGTAAGGGCATGAACTTACTCCTTGGTTTGGGGTCGAGGCCTATCTAACACCTCTTGAGTTGAAATTCAACCCTGCGTCTCCCGCGAATTTGGGAACAACCACAGCCACCACGATGCTCCCACTAGGGGGCCTACCTCTACTAGACAGGAGTTGACCGGATAGCATGAGAGCTATTCCAGCCAATGGGCAACCTGTCTCCCGTGGTACCAGAATATAGCTTCCGGTGGAGCTTCGCAACCGTGCAGGTCACTTCCGGTTGAGCCCCTTACGGCTCGGGACCGGCGGCCTATGACCTACCTATACCCCAACTGTCTTCTCCTCCTAAACACTTCCCTCGCATAATTCCTAAATTTATTAAAACTTGACGTCGTGGCCAAAATTCCACTCACATCAAAACTTCCATTTCTACCTATAATTCCCATGTCTTTTATATCCCTAATGTCCGTATATAGTGGGCACATGCACAAAACATGTACCCAGTCTTCCCTAACACTGCCACAACAACAATTCTCGCTTTCACTTAGGCTTCTCTTATGCAGAAATGCATTTAGAGAGCCATGCCCTGTCAGAAGAAAACCTGTACAGAGGTCAAAACCAATGTTTATTCCTCTCATAAGCCAGACGTCTTGGATGTAAGAGTATGTAACTCTGCCGTTGGCGCTTATATCCCACCTAGATTGCCATCTAGATGAGAGGCATTCGCGCAGCAGAGCCTTCCGCTCACCTCCAGTCAGATCTTCAATTGAGCTACCAGAAACCCAATCATGGTTTGACAGCTGAATACCCTTCTTTATTTTGAAAGCTATACCCCTTTGTATAACCTCCAAGTCAAGGGGCGGAGCTCCCAGCAATACCTGTAAAGCATCCGTAGACACCGTACGGCATACCGGAAGGCACCCCAATAATGCTATCCTCTGGCAGCTCAATATCTGTCTGCGGCCCACAACAGTCATGACAGCCTCGTACCATACAGACGCCCCAAATGTTACGCAAGCAACAAGTAGGCCATCATAGATAGCACGAACCGCACCCCTGCTTAGGCCCCAGTCTGATCGAAGGATACGCCTGACTTGCCCAACAACTTTCTCCATTTTACTCCTCAAACTGACTAAATGCGGCATAAATTTCATCCGCTCCCCCATAGTGATACCTAAATACCTAACCTCTTTCACGGATTTGATTACCATATTGTTCAGACGGATCGTTGGAGGGCGACTGGCAGACAAGGTGCCTTTCAGCAACATGGCCACCGTCTTCTCCACGGACACACTTACACCAACGTTCACGCTCCACTCATTCACTAACCCGAGTACATTACATGACGATGTCTCA
This sequence comes from Physocephala rufipes, assembly GCA_963966595.1. NCBI lineage: Eukaryota > Metazoa > Arthropoda > Insecta > Diptera > Conopidae > Physocephala > Physocephala rufipes. The sequence goes on from CAWZZZ010000239.1 coordinate 146,899, forward strand.
AGGTTAGCACGAGACTGCCCTTCTATCAGCAGGAGTAGATCATCTGCATATGCCACGCATTTGCAGTGATCACTCAACTGCCTAAGCAAGGTGTCCATCATTATGTTCCATATGAATGGACCACAAATGGAACCCTGTGGGCAACCCCGCTCCACATTTACACACACACTACCTATGCCACTTCCTACGACTGCCCTGCGATAAGAGAAATAGCTTTTCCACAAACCTATATCTTTACATCCCAGCTCCTGTAATCTAGAAATTACCCGACTCCAATGGAGATAATCAAAAGCTCCCTTGAAGTCGATGAAAATTCCCAATACATATTTTGCCCTACTCTCGCTAACACTACTTTTCGTGAATTGCCATGCATCCTCTACACTTTTGCCCTTTTTAAACCCAAACTGGCATGGTGAAGGCACTTCAGTCATGTCTTCCTGAAGCCTTTCCACCATCACTCTTTCCAGTACCTTGCCAAGCACTGGTAAGAGGCTGATTCCCCTATAAGACCTAGGATTACTTCTAGGCTTATCAGGAGACTTCAGTAAGGGCATGACCCTTGCCACCTTCCAATCAGAGGGAAAGTATCCAATGTGCACACATTTCCGATACAAAGAGATCAAGTATTCCGGAATGACTTTCCATATGGCTTTCACCATTTCTCCAGTCATTCCGTCCATACCAGGTGATCTCTTCGACCGAAGCTGCATGACCCCATTTTCCACCTCCCTCCTGCCAAGTGGTGGTGAGTCTAGATGAGGCTCATCCGCCAAATTCCCCACTATTTCTTCCCTAGGAAAAAATTCCCTAAGGATAGCTCCTACACAATCCCTCCAATCATACAGCAGAGTATCTCCTACTTGAATTGCGCCGATTTCTGTACCTTTCCCTGAGCTCCTACAGATTCTATAAACCTGGCCCCAGGGATCATTCCTATTAACCGCAACAAATTCCCTCCACTCATTCTCTTTTGCCTTCACAATCATGCGTTTGTAATCAAGCAAGCATTGCCTGAAAGCCGTTGTTGCTTGGGCCAAGTTAGAAGCATTGGCTGCTCTAGCTCTTTGGAAATTTTTCCGCAAGTTTCGAAGCATCCTCCGCTTTTCACTTAAACCACGTGTCCACCATTTCACCCTTCTTCGATTCACCTTTCGGGTCCTCTCGAAGAGCTCATCGTTGACACGCCAAACGCAATCATTAATGTGCTCGATTTGCCGATCACAGCTCAAGAGCTCATATTCCTGTAGCGAAAGTGAACCAATCTCCACAGCCACATGAGCCCCATAATTGCTCCAATCAGCTCCTCTTACACACCATCTCCTACTGACTTCTGATTCCCTCTGATTACCTATATGAGAGTGATCATCACTATTTCTAGTGAGTTTAACCTGAATTAGGTTATGATCACTTACCCCTTCTACCACTTCCCAACTAACACTATATGACCCAACCGCTGCCTTATTGGCAAGACTAACATCTATGTCACTCCTACCAATACCCACTACCTCAAAAGTATACACTTCGCTTGGCTCGTTAATGGCATGAACCTCATTTGAGATCATCCATTCGCTTAGCTGTTCACCCCGTAGGCGTTTCCGATGCTCGAATGTTGATCCGTTCATCTTACTATGCCAGACGGAGGAAACAGCATTTGCGTCTACACCAAGGAATAGTGGGCTGCTACCAGCGAGCAACAGCACACGATCCATGTAATCTATATAAGGCGGTATTTCATCACCATATTTACAATAAATACTGGCAAAAATTATTTTCCCTATATTTCCTTCCATACTTACACACACACCATGGACACTCGCGTCAATTTTCATACATATAGCATTCATATCATTAATGATTACAGCAGCATTGCAATTATTGTCCAGAAAAACCCGCATATCAGCGGGCAAGCCCCTTACACATCCCCCTGATGTGTAAGGTTCCTGAACTAATGCAACACTGCTGCCCAATCGGCGCATTTCTTTTCCTAACTCGACCATAACGCTATACGACCCCTGACAATTTTGTTGAATAAACCTAAATTCCATTTTAATGTCTTGAGTTGATCCTAGCTAATACTGACTCATAAATTGGACAAGCAGGTGACATCATTAAATGTCCAGAGGGTCTTCCTCTGAACGCGCAGTCTCGACAATTAAGTACATTGGTACACTGCCGAGCTCTATGACCTGATTGTCCACAATGCCTACATATTTCTTCTTTCAGCCTACATTCTGATACCCTATGATCTAGACTAAGGCACCTAAAGCAGCTATTTACCACCTGGTACTGTCTCACACGGAAAGAGAAGTACCTTATATAGCATCTACCTACATCAATAAGGGCTTGCATAGCTCGATTACTACCTTCTATGACCACCCCTGCAGTTCCGTCCTTCTTTGTGCTCCATGGGTTATTTACTAATCTAACCTCCTTTTCAAATTCGCTCTTTGTCAGCTTTTCTGCAAGGTTGAGCTCGTAAAGATCCTTCATGAAGTCAACATGTGGTATCTTCAGCTCAACCTTTTCCACCACTATCCTAGGCCCTACTTTCTCGTTGGGTTTAACCAACAAACCAACCTCACTAAACTTCCTATTTCCTACAATTCTGTCTCTTTCCTTTTCAGTAGGGGTACGTATTACCACTCCTCCATTTCTAATCGGTTTCAATTCATGAACCCGAACCCCCAATGTTGGACCTACTTCGTCAATTACCCTCTTGGTTATATCACTAGAATTGGCCTTTGGATTGTTACTACGAACAACCACTGACCATGTATCTACCGGCTTCTTGATGGTAGACATTACTATCGAGGCCGAGGAAGCGGCGGATTGGGTATTGCCCACGGACAGACAACTTTTAGCCTGCGGGAGCACTACTGGTACACTTTTATCCCTCGTACCCACTGTTTCAAGACCTTCCATCTTACCCCGCAGCCTCTCGTTTTCGCCCAGTAATTTATATATTACCCCTTCAAATTCCCCCACTGCGTTCAGTACTTCGCCACACAAAGATGGCTCCACCTCTTTTCTTGCCAAGATTGTTGTCACTAACTTGGCCCTAAGGTCTTTAACCGTCCGTATAGTCCATTCGCTATTGTATTTATCACCCACCCCTCCCTCAAACCTGTTAACCGGCTTATCTTGGCTCTTCGGTGCACTGGCTCCAGCTTTATTCTTCCTCATGGACTGCTTGACCTTCTTAATTAATTCTGGTTCAGTATCCGTCTCATTCTCTTGCACCCTCTTGATTTTCTTCTTCTTCTTCTTCTTTTCTTCTTGGTTGATTGGCAATCCCTTGCCAACAGCCTGCTCGCCACACGATGTAACCATCCGCTCGCCAACTGACGTAGCCCTACGTTTAGCCAACGACTCAACATCTGATGCCAACGATAAATTGACATCATCTTGCACTGCCTCGTTATCAATACCCATAGCGGCAGTTTTGCGTCTACCGGGCATAGAAAATCACTTTCACTCTCACTTCACTATTTATTTATAGCTATTATCTGGTAATAGCTCGGTAATGCCTTGGTAATGCCTGGGTAACACCTTAGTAATAGCTAATTACTACTGGGTCACCACTATGTGAATTTTCAACTGGGTCACTTTCGGACCGGCAAGTATAAGCAATCAATTTCACAACACACAACAACAACACAACGCGCACTATGTTGCAGGTGTTCAATTCACAGTTTGCGGCGCCACGAAGTTGCGCACAAAGCGTAACTCGCAAAAATTTGCGGCGCCACGAAGTTAAGCACAAAATGTAAACGGAAAAATTTCCGGCGCAAAGAAACAGAGCGCGAAGAGGAATTCGCGATAATTCCGGACCGAAATATACGTTTGATATCGAATGCCGTTACTTATTATTATTACGCACTATGGTTTCGCTTTAACACAATTACAATTTTTAGCAATAAGAATTGCTGATATTTTGCCACTGACTAAATTCACTGAAAATTAAATAATCAAGAATTTATTCCGACACACCGAAAACACGACCGCTCACTATGAAAGTTCACAATCGACTGAGTAGATAGGGACAGAGTGAATCTCGTTAATCCATTCATGCGCGTCACTAATTAGATGACGAGGCATTTGGCTACCTTAAGAGAGTCATAGTTACTCCCGCCGTTGACCCGCGCTTACTTGAATTTCTTCACGTTGACATTCAGAGCACTGGGCAGAAATCACATTGTGTCATCACCCGCTGGGGCCATCACAATGCTTTGTTTTAATTAGACAGTCGGATTCACCAAGTCCGTGCCAGTTCTGAATTGATTGTTAATTGATAATCGTTATAATTTAAAAGGAATACATCTTGCGATAGTTCCTTAAAAATTTTAGCAAGAAAGTTCCACAATTGGTTAAGTAAGCTACTATCCGGGGAACAAGATCCAAAGATCTTTATTTATCCAGAACGAGTACATAAACCATGTTATTGCTTCCCAATCAAGCCCGACTATCTCAATCTTCAGAGCCAATCCTTATCCCGAAGTTACGGATCTAATTTGCCGACTTCCCTTACCTACATTATTCTATCGACTAGAGACTCTTCACCTTGGAGACCAGCTGCGGATATCGGTACGGCCTGTTGAGAAGTTTGCGTGACCCCACCATAAATTTTCAAGGTCCGAGGAGAAAATATCGACACAACAGTAAATGTCATGCTCTTCTAGTCCATCTACCATATCTCTCTTCGAAAGACTTCCATGGTAGTACGACTATAAAACAGAAAAGAAAACTCTTCCGATACCTCTCGACGGCTTCTTTATGGTCGTTTCTGTTGCCAGGATGAGCATAAAGCCCATTTTTAATAACAAACGGATACTCAACAGGTTACGGAATTGGAACCGTATTCCCTTTCGTTCAAATATAATCAAGTGTTTAAATCTTAAATATATATACATATATATATATATATATATTTTTTCATTATAACTTGAAAATTTTCAGCTTTCGCCTTGAACTTAGGACCGACTAACTCGTGATCAACCACTGTTCACACGAAACCCTTCTCCACTTCAGTCCTCCAAGGTCTCATTCGATTATTTGCTACTACCACCAAGATCTGTACCAATGGCGGCTCCATGCAGGCTCACGCCAAACACTTCTAAGCACACCATTGTACCCTCCTACTCACTAAAGTTTCAAAATTTATAATTCAATCGAAATTGAATATAAATCATTTACTTTAGCGGTAATGTATAGGTATACAACTTAAGCGCCATCCATTTTAAGGGCTAGTTGCTTCGGCATGTGAGTTGTTACACACTCCTTAGCGGATTACGACTTCCATGTCCACCGTCATGCTGTTTTTAGCAACTAACGCCTTTCATGGTATCTGCATGAGTTGTTAATTTGGGCACCGTAACATAACGTTTGGTTCATCCCACAGCGCCAGTTCTGCTTACCAAAAGTGGCCCACTGGGCGCAATATATCATAGCCTCTACCTTCATATCAAGAAAGGTGAGGTTCTTACCCATTTAAAGTTTGAGAATAGGTTAAGATCGTTTCGATCCTAAGGCCTCTAATCATTCGCTTTACCAGATAGGAATATTTTATATAATAATTAAATGCACCAGCTATCCTGAGAGAAACTTCGGAGGGAACCAGCTACTAGATGGTTCGATGAGTCTTACGCAGCTATACTCAATTCTGACAATCGATTTGCACGTCAGAACTGTTTCGGTCTTCCATCAGGGTTTCCCCTGACTTCAACCTGATCAAGTATAGATCACCATCTTTCGGGTCACAGCATAAATGCTGAAGGTACGCTCTAGTTAGAGGTATAAATAATATAAATATTATTATACATAACTGTATAGAACGCCCCGGGATTGAATTATTAATCTATAAATAGATTAAAAACTAATCCCATTTAAATAACATTTAAGTTAATTATGCCTTTGGGTTTAATAAACATAAATCCCAATGACTTGCACATATGTTAGACTCCTTGGTCCGTGTTTCAAGACGGGTCCCGAAGGTATCCTGAATCTATCGCATTGTTAATCGTATGAGTGCATGTAAAATATGCATAAGTAAATAAATACTCATGCCATTACAAAATTCATTAATGAATTTAAGCACTATACATATTATTCCAACTATCAACACTTTATCAAATCATAAGAATTTATTCGACATTAATACACAAAACAGTATATTAATTTGAATAAACATTAATCTTAATGATTCTATGATAAATATATATTTGTGTTAATAGATTACAATGTCCAAATATAGAAAAAATGCACACTATTCATATAATATGTTTAAAATATTATATTCATAATGTTGTATTTTCTATAATGGATATTCAGGTTCATCGGGCTTAACCTCTAAGCAGTTTCACGTACTATTTAACTCTCTATTCAGAGTTCTTTTCAACTTTCCCTCACGGTACTTGTTTACTATCGGTCTCATGGTTATATTTAGCTTTAGATGGAGTTTACCACCCACTTAGTGCTGCACTATCAAGCAACACGACTCTTTGGAATCATCTTCCAGTAATCATTAACGTTATACGGGCCTAGCACCCTCTATGGGTAAATGGCCTCATTTAAGAAGGACTTAAACCGTTAATTTCTCATACTAGATTATAGATGTTCCATACACTGCATCTCATATTTGTCCCAAAGACAAAATGACTTAGTGATGAACTGTTTTCTTTTCGCTCGCCGCTACTAAGAAAATCCTTGTTAGTTTCTTTTCCTCCCCTAATTAATATGCTTAAATTCAGGGGGTAGTCCCATATGAGTTGAGGTTGTATAAGAATTATTTTCCTATATAGGAAACATTTTAAACCTTCAGAATTAATAATTCATTATAATTGTATTGTTATATATAAATAAGAGGCAATTCTAGAAAAAAATTTATTTCTTTATGCTAGACATTCCTCAATATTTATATAAACTTATAAATATCAATCTGAGGTTAATTATTCATATATATTATGGATAAAAAATATATAAAAAATTTTATCCAATAATATAACATGTGCTTAAAGCATTCTTATTAAAATTATTAATAATAATAATAATAATTTTTTAATAAGAAACCAAGCAACTTCATTTATATATTCTTACAACCCTCAACCATATGTAGTCCAAGCAGTACATTTAAAATTAATTAAAGTACATGATAGCATGGACTGCGATATGCGTTCAAAATATCGATGTTCATGTGTCCTGCAGTTCACACGATGACGCACAGTTTGCTGCGTTCTTCATCGACCCATGAGCCAAGTGATCCACCGCTTAGAGTTTTAACAATTGAAAAAAATCCATTTCATATATAAATGAAATGTGTCACAAATATTTTTTGAAAGGTAAGGATTGTATAAATCCCCCTTTCAATATATGTACTATATATTGATTAAATATTGCTCATTGCGAATGTCTTAGTTTATATATATATTTATTATATATATATAAACATTAACTTATAGAAAATTAAAAATTTTCCTAAGTGCAATTTACTCAATATTCAATATATGTACTATATTGATTAAACATTGCTCATTGCGAATGTCTTAGTTTATATATATATTTATTATATATATAAACATTAACTTATAGAAAATTAAAAATTTTCCTAAGTGCAATTTACTCAATGTTGAATATGTTCTACATATTGATTAAACATTGCTCATTGCGAATGTCTTAGTTTATATATATATTTATTATATATATAAACATTAACTTATAGAAAATTGAAAATTTTCCTAAGTGCAATTTACTCAATGTTCTTCAATATGTTCTCTATATATCTTAACTTTCCCTTGCGGTACTCGTTATTATTAGCCGTATATTATTTACGGCATTTAAGTATCAAATGTTCCATATGTCCGAACTTTCCCTTACGGTACTTGTTACGAGCCATATATTCCTTATGATACTTAATAGTTTGATATATTCCATACATGTCAGAACTTTCCCTTACGGTACTTGTAATGAGCCAATATGTAATACATCGTTATATAATTGGTTTCAACTTTCCCTTACGGTACTCATCAAAATTATTGATCGCATATTTATTGCGATTCTATATTATATATATTCCATTCGTAAACGGATTTATATATATATAGTTTGAT